>JARFJB010000005.1:62500-292500 GCA_036346205.1 Vesta saturnalis
TTAGATTGATTGTGGCTTATGCGCTAGCTGAAGTTATAAGGTTGCACAACTTCCAACTGGGTCCATACATTAAACAGACCCTTATATGTTTCATGTACGTATTGTGAGTAGAACTGAGCAGTAGGTATTTGAAGTCATAAATACTTTTTTATGTTACCGGATTCTTCAATTCTCAAAATCGTCCAGAAACTGATTTCGGGCCTTGGCCGGCAAAACGTAAGAATTTCTAGACTGGCACTACGCTGACCATACAGTAACATCTGCTGACGGCTGTCATCTTAACATATTAAAATAATCGGGTCATTAAGTTCACGCAGATTGCGAGACAACTGCTCGATGGATTTCGATAATATTTTTTTATATGAAAGTAATTTTGCGTAGAAGGAAATAACGGAGCCAGAAGTTTAAATATACTGACTTCCATAAAAATTGCAACACCTAAAATTTATTGAACGATTTTATTGAAATTTTCGTCAACGATGTATTTCATTAGAACAAACAAACGATTAAAATTTGAAAACAAAAGAACAAAACTAAAAGTGTTTTTTCAATAATGAGTTGCTCCGCCACGATTTGTAATGCGCTCATTTAGACGGCGTGGCATGCTACCAATCAAACTGCCTGTGGTATATCAACCCAGGCTTCTTGAATCCTTAGCCGGTGATCGTGTAAGTTATCTGGAGGGTGTGGTAAATTACCCAGTCGCCTACCGATCTCATCCCATATATGTTCAATGGGCGACAAATCAGGCGACTGAGCAGGCCATGGTAGGACGGTAATGTTAGCTTCTTCCAAAAAATGTGTTGTAGCCCTTACCGTATGAGGGCGCGCATTATCCTGTTGGAAAATGGGATTTTGCAGCCCCTGAAGATATGGAAGCGCATTGGCAATATAACCAGCGGCACTTAAGTTGCCATCAATGAAGACCAAGGGTGATCTGCTACCGTAACATATTGCACCCATATCATCACTACTTGTGTGAGCGCTGTGTTGCGTTCCCCAAAAAATGTTGGATTTTTACGTTCTCCGCGCATCCGTCTGACCCTCCAAACTACCATCGTGGGCCCACAAGCAAAATCGTGACTCGCCACTAAACACAATTTGATGCCATTCTTGCGCCCAATTCGCTCTTTCGTTGCTCCACTCTAGCCTGCGTGGACGGTGAAGCGGTGTAAGAGGAAGATATAAAAATGGACGATATGAACGCAGCCCATAAGACCCTATCCGGCGATAAACAGATGATATTGACATTCTGGGTCCTACACCTCTCATCCAATCATTTGCAATCGATCGAGTTGTTGAAGATCTATCTCTTGTGGCCAAAAGTTTTAAGCGACGTTCTTCGCGATCTGTAGTCTTGCGGGGACGTCCAGATCCAGGGCGACGTTGTTGCACCCCTCTTCCTCGGACCATTTGGACCAACACCTCAATACCGTTGTAACATATCGGTTTACATAACGAGCAATTTCTGTTAGCGAAAGTCCGGACTCTCTCATGCCAATAATACGGCCACGTTTAAAATCAGTCAATTGAGAAAAATGTTGATGTTGACGTACTCTTGGCATTGTTCCCAAGTTCAGAACGAAATTGTGAACAAACCATTTGCAAAATTAACATTTAATTATTACACACTGATTGGTTTATTTCTTCAAATTTATTGTTACTAAGTGCAGAGGAAAAAACAAAAAAAAACACTACTAGCTGGATTTTACTCAAACTTTAATCGTTGGTTTGTTCTAATGAAAGGCATCGTTGACGAAAATTTCAATAAAATCGTCCAACAAATTCTAAGTGTCCGCATAAATGTAAAAATTAAATAAACATGATTGAAAATGTATTATCGATATTTTTATAGAAGCGGGCGACTTTGGATTTTTTTTACGTTAACATATATTTATGTCTATTAATCTCTATCTAACGTAAAGTTTTAAGCACCATTCTGACATAGATTATTATTTTTGTTTCTACAATGTTGTAAATTTCATTTTAACCGCAAAATTTTGCGGAAGAAAAGCTCGTACATATTAAAGCCGTTTGACACGTAAAAATTCACTGCTGCCAACGTAACTTAAAATATGATTGCTTCACCACACCAATGTTGAAAAATATTTTAATGAATTAATAGCGTCAGCACAAAAAATGTTGTGAATCAGACATCCAGAAACAATTTTTGCGAGTATTTGCATTTGCAGGCCTCGGCGCGTAATCTGCTCATACTTCTAAAATGATCGTTCCTGGCCTAGTCATGTAATAAAGTATTTGGGTACTGTTTTATCCCTTCGAATTATATCTGTATAGTGTACTCTTAAAATGGATTGTTTTTAAGAAAATTGCATTTTTAGTTTATGATTTCAAAATATTCATGTTTTTAGCAAGCAAGCTCTGAATGTGACGTTTAGAATACTTCTACTTTCGATAATTTTTTGTGACAAAATCAAACCAGTAATTTTCTACCTTTAAAAAATGTAATATAATAAACAGGGTATCTACAAAACTCAAAATAAACAAATTAAACAAAAATAACTAACAACAAATACGAAAGAACTAAAAACGTTAGATAACTATTTTATTAAATGTTCACCATTTACTTCCATACAATAATGTATGCGATCTTCAAAAACTCTACTAGCACGATGTAACATATCGACATCTGCAGTTCGGAAAACCTCTAATTCTATTCTTCATGTCTTCCTTAGTAGTCGCGGGTGTTTTGTATACCTACTTGTTTTTTGACATAACCCCACCAAAAAAAAATCCATTTTTGTAAGCTCTAGTGAACGAGGTGGCGATTTATGGGGTCCTCCTCTATCTATTCATCGTCCGGGAAATTCATTATTTAAATGTTTATTGATCAGTTGGGTATGGTGAACTGATGCCCCGTCATGTAGGTATCACATTCACCGCCTAACATGAGCAGGTAATTGCTGAAGTAGTTGTGGTAATTAGTTTTATAAGAAATTTAAATAAAATTGCCCATTAACGGTTCCGTCCAAGAAATATGGGCCTATGACATGATTCCCAATTATTCCATCCCATACATTTAATGACCACCTTGTTTGACTGATAGTCCATATATAATGCGGTTGATCTGTTGCATAATAATGGAAATTTTATCTATTAACAAACCCATTTTTAAGAAAAGTTGCTTCATCGGCAAATAATACAAAATTGAAAAAATCTCTGTTTTGCTCAATTTGTTGTTGAGCTCACTCACAGAAGGTTGACCGCTTTTCATAATCATCATCCAATAGTTCCTGCATTCGCTGTATATGGTAAGGATGCATTTTGTTCTTAGACAGAATTTTTGGACGACAGTAAGACTTTTGTCGGTTTGTTTTGTTATTTACCGTGTCGAGATATGAGGATATTCCGTAACTTTCAACATTACGGTCATTTAGTTGTCCTCTATTATTGCAGTCTTCATCCTTTCGCTTTTTTCGTAAGTTACACTGCCAGTTGTGGTAAATCGTTGAAGCACATTTTCCAATGTCTCTTTTCTTGGTTGTCTTCTATCTGAAAATTTCTGTTGATAAACCCTTTCTGCGAGTAAACAGTTTTTATCACTGGGACCCAGTACAAAAATCATATCTGTCAATTCTTCTATCGGAAAATTCATGATTTTAATTGCTTTCTCGTTCTTAATAGCTACACATTTACAACATGTCTAGATAATAACTAATCACTCTGATTTGCGCAAACGTTAAATTCACAGGTTACTTGTTAAAACTATGGATATTTTCATTTCATTTCTTGGTAAGGTCATTTTTGCTTAATTAAGTTTTGTAGATGCCCTATTTATTTTATGACAGTTTTTAAAGGTAGAAAATTACTGGTTTGATTTTGTCACAAAAAATTATAGAAAGTAGAAGTATTCTGAACGTCACATTCAGAGCTTGCTTGTTAAAAACATGAATATTTTTAAATCATAAACTAAAAATGCAATTTTCTTAAAAACAATCAATCTTAGAGAGTACATTATACAGACATAATTCGAAGGGATAAAATAGTTTTACAAGATAGTAAAATAATACATTGGGTGGTCCATTTAAAAAAAAAATGAAGTTTTTGCTAATTGCAATCTCCTGAATTAATGCTTATCCAAAAAAACACCCCGAACCCCAAACGAAACTTCTACTATGTTCAGACATTTCAGCCATCCTTTACCTCCGTACCTACAAAATAAAGTTAGTTGTTTATCACTGATAACGTTTATTTGGCAGCATTTATAGTGCACAAATTTCGTCAAATCTTCATATTTTTCGCTCCATCTTGGCAACGTCTGTATATCTCAAAATATTTTAGAAATGTGTATCTGTACAAACATAACAATTTTTATTTAAAAATTTGTTTGCATTTTGGATCCTAAGTAAGTTATTGCACTTCCACACACTAATGGGCCACCCTGTATGTATTACTTAATTTAGTTAGATAATTCTTTTTTGCATGTGTTATGATACTTTGCCAATGAAGATACATAATAATGCATTCAGTTTAATATATAATAATAATATAATATATAATACATACAGGGTTATTCACATAAGATGATGAGCCTGATCAGGTAAAAATGCAACCCAAAATACGTTTTTTTACTAAGGCTACATTGTTTTTTGGTATTTAAAAATTGAATCAGGAATCCAAGTAGGTATTTAGTAGTTTGATAGGTGTCATCAAATTTTTTCGTTCGTATTTACTGTAAAATGTTTTCAAACGATGAGAGAACGGACATGATACTGATTTTTAGGGAATGCCGAAAAAATGCTGCTGCTGCAGCAAATTTGTATCGAGAGCGTTATCCCGAACTTCACGCTCCAAACGACAAAATTTTTAGAAGATTAGAAACTACGGTAAGGAAAACTTGGCTTGCTTTTAGAAGAGCAAGAACTAGGACTGCCACTTGTCTTAAAAACGAACAGTTATCCAAGCTGTAAATGAAAATCCTCATATCGGCTAAATAGAGTTATCAATAAAAGTCCGAATAAGCCAGTCTTTTGTTTGCAGGATTTTCAAAAACAATAAATTGATTCGTACCATACTCACCATGTCCAGATTACCCCAAAAGACTTCAGTTCTGTAATTTTGTCCGAGAGCACATTAATTTAAACTCAGACTTTATAAAGCTTATTTTGTTCAGCGATGAGGTAAAATTTAATAATAAATTCATGAATCGAACTGCAACATGTGAACGTAACGACGGAAGGTATTTTGAGCACTTACCTTAAGAATTTGTTAAGTATTTGTACAGTACCTGCCCATTTCTTTTGTGATATTAATTGTTTATTGTTGTTATTAAATTATATTTTGATGAGAAAAGAAATTGTTTTCCGTCTATTTTGAGTTTTGACAAATTTTGGAGTCTATGAGGCTGACGTTAAAAGCTATCTATGTTTTATGTGCAATTGGGATGCAGTTAGCTTTATAAATCGTATTTTGGGTTGCATTTTTATCTGGTTGGGCTCGTCATCTTATGTGAAGAACCCAAAAGTCCCGGAACTGTTAACTAACCTCTAAACGAAATAAATTACAGTAAAAATACTTCAGACATGATTCTTAGCTATAAACAACTACTTTTTGATGTGCCCAAAAAAAAGTTGTGGGGGGGGGGGGTTGCCCCAAATTGTAAATGTAAACCGTTATCGAGTGACCATTCATTTTAAAGGACTTATTGAGTGAAACACAACAGCACAAAACCGGACTTTTCAGTATTTCTTATGGTTACGTGATGTGTTAAATGCAACCAATGGCGTTCAAACAAATTACACAAACATAAGCAATACTGAAAAGTCAGCCATTTGCGACAGGAGCAAGATATCGACCTCGGCTTTGCGCTGCTATTTATTACTCAATAAGTCCTTTAAAATGAATCGTCACGCGATGGGGGTTTACATTTAAAAATTTTAACCAACTCCCTAAATTTGGATTTTGAAGGCAGGGGCAATAAAGACTTACACATCAAAAAGTAGTTTTTTATGGCCAGGAATTGTCTGAAATACACACACACACACACACACACACAAACCGATCTCGTCGAAATTTTGCCAATGAGCTAAGAAGTCAATTTGGTGATAGTGAAAAATATCGATTGCATAACCATTAATACCTACATTTGTTGTGTTACTTAAAAGTAAAAATCGACCTGTTTAGTTGAAATTTGACCAAAACGAGCGTACTATACATACAAGAAATAAACCCACTAATTTCTGGGACATCTGGACCAGCCCTTAAAGGCTAACCCTTCCTTTTTTTAATTTATTCTTGAACAAGTACGATAATTGGAAAACCTACCCCCGTTTCTTGCTTTTTGTATTCATTTCTGAATAAGTAAATTAATTGAAAAGAAATTGGGTCAAGGTGGGCATTTTGAGGCTATGAGTTATTCCTCAAATTTTAGATAGTTCTTAAAGAGCGCGAACCAATGAAATTCAGTTTTCTTGTTTCCCCAAAGATATTTTAGTCCAATTAGATTAGGTATGAAAATAGTCTAAGCTCGTACTGTATGTGGGATATAAACACATTTAGTTGTATGAGATCACTAAAATTTCCCTCGGCCTCAACCCTTAAAGCAGATTCTCAGATAGCGGACACGATTTGAACATTGCGTAGAATGTTTAACAACAGTCTCGCATAACAAATATTCTCGTGGCTCCTATGCTCTCCGTATTTACAGTTGGTTGATATTCATATTGCCTATTTTATCGTGTTTAATCGTATTGCGTATATTATGGTTATTTTTTTTGTTACATTTGTACCAACGAATAATAAGCTTTGAATGGCACATAAATATTACTAACTGAACTTTTTATTATTTCTTGAATGTCAACCCTTTATGTGTGACGTAATTTAATACCTTGCAAAGCATGTGTACCTAGTTTTTAGATACCCAAATAGTTTTGAAATAAACATGAAAATAAAGTATCACTCAAAATAGTTAGGTGTACCTGTTGTTGGCTGCATATATTTAGGTAAGTGTTGCTGCTGACACTGTGTACCTACAGTCATCTGTCTGATGTGTCATTTTAAAGAAGTATTTTTAGAAAAAGTAAGTCCATAGTATTACTTTCATTTTGCATGTTCAAAATCAAATTTAAGAGCAAATTAGTAAGTTAAGTGATGTGGGTGGCCCAGTTACCAAGGAGTTTTTGAGTTTGTAGCCAACTGGACCTAGTAAGTTAGGGGAATTGAACCTACCAGGACCCACTTATCAAATATTTGCACTAACTTATTTTAGAACACAACTGCCAAACTTATGGATTTCCTAATTGTTAACATTTATTTGCCTTTGTGTACATTATGGGGAGGTGTATTATAGTTTCTAATAATTTAGTATGTTTATTCAAAATAGTTGTGGAATAATAAAATATTTATCGTCGACAAAGAACAAGATGACTGTATTCATAAATAAAATTAATTAATGGAGAAATCGTAGTAATATTTTAAAACTTACTAGGCATGTCGCCATAGTTGCGAAAGGACCTGGGCAACATTATGTTGTCACAACTTAGGACAAGCTGTTGTAGATGTGAAAGAAGATTGGCGTACAAGAAGAGCTGTAAAGGATCATGAAATACCATAGATAACGTTACGACGTTACATAGATGGCTTACTTCAAACGGCAATGAATTGACGAGCAGGAAGGTCAGTAGTTGAACAGTTTAAAATAATGGAAAATAGGGATTAGGTTTATAAGAGGACAATTTGTAAAAACATTGGTCCAGTTCTGTTCATTTATGATGGATATGTAAGCCACGTAAGTTACGAACTTGAAAAAAAATCAAACGGTATTTACACCCTGAAACTTCCACGACACACAAGTCACATTCGCCAGCAACTTATTCTTCAATTTCCAGTTTTATACTCCAAATTGTGACGTAATGTAAGACTATGCCTACGTGCACGAAAAATGTTTCTTATGAAACCCGCCATACGTATGTGTATTTACTACAACACGCAACCTCTGACACCCTAAGAAATTGTATAGGATTTAGTAAGGAGGCTACCAATTTCACTTAGCCGTTTCTGTTTGCATCTTCAAGCGGATCCAAGCTTTCTAATTTTTCCATTAGTTTCATACCGAAAAAATTTTTTTTACAAACGTTAAAAAATGACGAGGTTCGCGCAATAATAACAATATGCGAAATAACACTTTTTTTTATTTTCCTACGTTACCATAACAACGTGCGCGAAATACATATTTCGCGCACTGCATGTAAACTCTATGAGTTTATTGTATTTTAACTTTTGTGGTCCGCAATCATGCAAAAATTCAAGAAAAAAATTATTTAAAACAATTTTAAGGTATATAACTACATATTTTGATGGTTGTAGAAAAAATTTTGTTTGTAACACGTGCGCGAACTACTTTGGTGATATCGACTAATTTTTTTTCAATTCTCGACCACCAAAGTAGCATTTCGCGCACTAGATACAAAAATAACTATTGTAACCTTTACAAACTTAACTTAATGGTAATATAGCGACTAGTGTGAGAAAAATTTGACGATTTTTTTACGTTTTAACTAAATTTGTTTTGATTTTTCCTACGTACGTTGTAGTATTCGTAACTATAATACTTAACGTTTCCTTCTAAAGAGACAAGGTATTGGGTTCGGTCAAAAAATTGAGCTGAGGTCGGAATGGGTTTTGGAAAATGTCCAATGTGTGGGCGTGAGAAATAACCGAACTAACTATTAATAAAATTTAAGTATGGGAAGCGTTTTTGAGGTTGTTTTATCTGAAAAAAAAAACGGTGGGAAGTTTTTCCAGTCGACTGACTCAAATTATTTATTCTTGTGATTTCAAAGGTCACCATTTTTTGGTATCATAGTCGCATCTATCCATAATGGGTCTGTTCCCTTGATTTGTTTGAAGGTTATGATAATATTGCGATTCTCTTTTAGCGTTCGTAGTTATATTTTAATTCCTCCCCTGTGGGGTTGCTTTTGGGAGGATTAGCGTTTAGCAATATAGCACTTGCCATATAACTTATGCTGCATCCTTTTTGTTAATAATAGCTATGGTATCCTGCATTGTAATTAGTTTCGGTGTGATGGTAAAATGTCGTATTAATCGTTTAATAGGTGATCGAAATAACATTAAACAACGCTATTGCTACATGTTTTATTTAAAAGATCATTACAACTTTTAATTGTAATTTACCACTAATGGAATATGGATGTATTATATTATCTACATAAAATTGAAGTCTTCCGATCACAAAGGATCCTATGTTGTTTGAAAACTAACAAATACTATAATTCTTGACCCTGCACTTTATACCTAAGATTATGTATTTTTTTTGTGGGAATCTTAAATCATATATCTTTATTCATTTTATACATAGAATCAAAAATGATTTGAAATTTCGAATAGACAAACCTTTTTTGGTAACTTATCATGGTGTGACTAAATTTTATCACATGCACTTAAAATCTGCTGATAGCTTGCAAAACTTTAGTGAATCAAATATACATTTTGTTTGTATTTTACAAACAATTAACAAAAACCCAAATTTATGTTAATCAAATGTAATAATTACTAATTTTTTTTCATATTACAGTATTTCACTTAAATATAAAGAAATACATTTCATTTTAAAAATTTAATAGTAACAAGCATAATGTTTAAAATACTGGTGGACTTGTGCAATATATTTACGTCTTTACCAGTATTTTTCAAGTGTTGAAATCATTCCATTTGGACTAGTATTTGGTCCAAATCTCGCAACTGGCTGTCCATTTTTATCAATAATAAACTTTGTAAAATTCCACTTAATAAAATCTCCCAGAGTTCCACCTTGTTTGTACTTTAAGTATTTCCATAAAAGATGAGTTTTAGAACCATTCACATCAATTTTCTCAAACATATCAAATTTAACATTTTTCTTATTAATAAAAGTACAAATTTCTGTGGCATCTCCAGGCTCTTGTCTAGCAAATTGATTACAGGGAAATGCAAGAATTCTTAAACCTTTCTCTTCTGCAAACTTATCGTATAATTGAACCAGTTCATCATAGTTTTTTTGTGTATAACCACATTGTGAAGCAACATTAACAATTATAGCTACATGATCACGATACTTCTCTAAAGAAACTTCTTCACCATTAATAGTGTTTGCATTAAACTCATATATTGAAGTTGCCTCTTTATAATTTCCCGGATTAGGTGATGCCATTAGTAACCTACGAGCACTTAAACCACTGATGCTTGTCGGATATTACAAAACACATGTAGATAACTGAAACAGTATAGGTACTTATGAGGTCTTGATAACTCAATTTCCCCAACACTTCAAGCAAATGATAATTTATCAATACAGTAAAAATTGCCAAGCACCATGTTGCCATACACATACGCTTATTTACATTATTTGTTTACTAACAGAGAGAGAGAAACTAAAATAGATAATAGAAGTGCTTATAATTAAGTTACAAGCATGTGATTCTGTCAATTCCTATAATCCTTACCTTTATTAATTATTAATACCTATCATAAGAGAATAAGTAATAATTTCCAATTTGTAGATCTGTAATAAGTCTAAAAATACCAATGACATAACCTAAACTTGCAATTTGATATTTTTGTATACAGGGCAGGTAGTATTTGGCATTCGTATGGAAAGATTTAAAAAATAATACAATAATACAATGGTCATTCCCTCCCTAAGGACGAGGGCGAGCTGCTTGAGTTTTCCAAGCTCATTCAGCCACAGTCATGCGTATGTGATTAAGTATAGGTGCGGAAGAAAAGGATCGGAAAGAACGGATTTAGGGTTTTGAGGGGAATATACTACCCCAGCATTCGCCTAAATAGCCTCACATGGTGTGCGTATACGCAGGGATCATTCCGCTTTATGTGTATGAGGAAAACCCCTTGAAAAAACCTCATGCAAGGTAGACAGTAACGGGAATCGAACCCATTACGCCATTACCTTCCTGTTAAGCATATGGTGTTACCACAACTCTACTAGCTCGGTTTTCAAGAGGAGATATTCCTACATTTACGAATGATTTATCTATTTGTGAAATTAATAAGCACACCTGCAATCAGACCACGCCATAGCAAGTTTTAAAAGAGTACGGAAAGATTTGCGAGTGTAAACTAGTTTAACATAACAGTTTGAATTGGTCAATAGGGTAAGACAAAGTTTCGCACACTGTACGATTATATAAAAGTAACTATAGTAACGCCGGGGAGAGGTGTCTCATGGCGGACTCGAGAATGGGAATATGATTATTACTGTGAAATGCATCTGTTTCCCTTTATCTTAGTGCGAAGTTCCCACTTAAAGAAAGACGGATTGTAATGTATAGGTCTGCTATATATTTTAAATGCAGGACTTAAAAACGTATGTCGATTCTAAAGTCAAAGTGCTTGACGCTGTCAAATGTCTTCTTGACTATTTAACCTCAATTTATTCTTCGTATTTCGTTTCGTATAATCGCATCGTGTTTTGTAGTTATAATAATTTATCTTTCGCTTTGTAATTTTTTAGTTTCCATTGCATTTGTAAACAACACTTTTTTTCAAAACTATTATTATTAATATTGACCATTACGAGGTAAGTTTATAATGCAAAATGTATTTCCAATTGATTAAATGCATTTATTTATTTTGCAGCAAATAATAATGTCATTAAAATGTAAATCTTTGAAAAGCCAAACTCAAGTAATGTTAATGAATATACTGCATTATTTCGAGATGGAACGCGATAACGGGGGGCCAAGTTTACCTTTAACTTCCATTATCCAGGTACGCTAATAATTTTCACTATTTAAATTTGACAGCACGGCTTAAATTTGAAAATAACCTAGAAACATTGACAATGTTTTGTTGGTATTCAAAGCAACTAACTATATGAACCAATAACGACATACGTTTTTAAAATCTTAAACCATGCTTTACTAAAAGATGAGTCATGAGACACCTCTCGCCGGCCCGACCATAAGTGAAACGCATTACACGATGTATGCAGCACCTTATATTTATGTTTGTCGCATATCTATACTAATTCGATGAATTTCAAATATAAAGACTATTGCCCAAAAAACTAGCATGGAATCATGCTGTAAGAGCACCCCCAATAATAATTATTTTCAATAAGGGTTGGGTTTAAGTTTAACTAGAAATTATTAATTACCATCCGGTTAAAACTGATCGTCTCTTATACCTTGAACTTCTATTTGAACCTATTATTGTGCTTTTAATTTAAAAATTTTAACCGCTTCCAGTCCGACTTAAATACAAAAAGTATTCCGAAAATTCATATTATTTTATTTTATTGTTTAAATTTAATGTACGTTACAAACTTAAAGACTGGATATAATAGAAAGACAATTAATATTACTATTTCGAATGTTATTAATTTTAAAACACCTACGTTTCTCATCCGAGTATTTCAGGTTTTTTCTAATTTAGAGAAAACGTATTGTGAAATTAAATCAAGTAAAGGAATTCCAAAGAGATTGCCCAACAAGACGAAATCTTGATATAAAACTTTTTGCCACGTTTCCTAGGCAAGGGATAATTAGCGAAATGCTGATCAACACAACCAACGCCCCCTAGTGTCGTTGTAGTCAACTACTACTGGAGGTATTAGTTTACTTGCATCCATATAATTACTAGTAATTATATGCTTGCATCCATGATGTAAAAAGAACAGGTGTAGGAATCCCCAAAGATGCGCAGTAGTCATTTACTCCGACCAATCAGAAATTTATCCAAATTACAAAAATCATCAGGGCATCTTCCTGTATTAATCGATACAGAAATTGATTTTTTTGGTTAAAGTATTAAGAATTATATATTTTTATTAGTTTATGATTATTATAATTTTGTATTATATATTACAATTTTTTTAATTTTGCTTGCACTTATCGTCACAGAGTGTGGCTAATTCTGGATAAGTGATGACAAGTGTTTTATCATAATAAAAAGATTTTATTTAATTTAATTTAACCTGTTAACATGTATGAAGGTTATTGATTTTTTTCATCATTGATATAAAAAACTTCGACCTTAAACGATTATGTTCTGTGTAGTTTGAATTTAAGCGTTAGCTCTAATTTTCAATATCCAAGGTTAACCTGTATTAATTAATTTCTATCTAACATGATGTTTAAATGCAATTCTGATATAGATAACTGTTTTTACAATGTGATTTTTCATAATAGGATTTATTATAAAAGCGGCTGCATAATTGTTATTATTACATTTTCTGTTAATTTCCATTTTGTAGATTGTGACCTTCTATCTATATACGAATTTTATAACAACATGCAATTAAGACGACTTTCACCTTGTATTACATACAAATTACAGACGACCTCCAATAGTTGATAACACTATTGAATTGTTGCGCATATGTATTAATAGTTGGAAACATATAAATTGTTCACGTTTCATTTTAATATGGCTATCAATTATTGAAAGGTCGACCGTTAAAGTATGTTTCTAATCGACTTTTGCATTAACTGCAAGGTTGTTAAAAGGAGCCCTTGTACTATTCATGTACCTGTACATGAATAGTACAAGGGCTCCTACTTACTTCGAAAATATTTTAATGAGTAGCGTGTAAAAACCTCCCGAACGACCTGTTTAGCATTCGTGGCGTAAAGGGTTCGATACCCATTACCGTCTACCTTGTATGAGGTTTTTTTCAGGGGGTTTTCCTCATACACATGTAGCGACATGGTCACTGCGCATATGCACACCGTGTGCGGCTACTTAGGCGAATGCTGCGGTAGTAGTTTCCCCCTCAGAACCCTAACTCCGTTCCTTCCGATCCTATCCTGACCACACCCATCCTTAACCCCACCATGCATATATGTAATGTATGCATGTATGCTGGGAATCCATGATTGTGGCTGAAGGAGCTCGGAAAGCTCAAGCAGCCCGCCCTCCAACTTGGGGAGGGAATCAAATACGTGGCCTTTTCCTTTTAAAACATTCCGCTCAGAGTTACACTTAAGCGGGCGTTCGCGCGAGTAACGATCCATGTTGAGTTTGTATTTGTAAATAATTTGTGCAGCAGTGCATATTAGTTTACTGCAAAAACCCATTTTAGGGATGACGTATATAAGCGTTTACAAATGAAATGATTAATGGGAATTGAAAATTAGTGTTGAGCTTTTCCAAAATTTAACAAGTGTTTAAACAAATTTGCAATGAACAGCAAACATTGTATTAAGGAAAGCCGGTTATTAGTGACGAGAGTATATACATATTCAGGATTAATTAAAGCGAATCAACCCCAGTGGATACGACGTTACACCGGGTAATGGACTACGGAGTATATATATATATATATATATATATATATATATATATATATATATATATGTGTGTATACATATATGTATATATACAGGGTGGCCGGAAAATAACTGCCAGACTAGCAAAGAAAATAAGAAGATTTTATACTGGGCGTGTGTCAACTCTGTAACAAAATAAGAAGGCTATTTTTTAAAAAACATCATTGTATAATGCATTTTTATAATCTTCTTAACGTTTGCTTTACGGTAATATACAATTTTTGGCTTTTTAATGCAATGTTGCCAAGTTACTGACGATTTAAGTAATTTTTCGGAAAAATCGTAGACCGAGAAAGAAAATCCTCAAACTTACATTTATAAACCCAGGCTCAACATTTTTATCCTGTATGTAACTAAGGTACGTATAAAAAATGTCACATTACTTGTGCATGCATACAATACACAAGTTGTTTTAAATTATCATCAATTATCATCATTTAACTAAAATCCGTTTTTTCAAATGGAACACCCTGCATTTTATTTCATATTTTATAGTTCCATTAGAAGAACTTTCCAGCGGTACCATGTACCCAAAATGTTGTTTAATGACAAAAAAATGAAACTAAAAATTACATTACAGCTAGGTATAGTTCATAAACATAAGTTTCATTAACAAAATAACTATATTTGAAATTAGTAATTAAAACAATTTTGTTTTAAGTAATGTTTAAAATGCCTTCCATTAACCTCAATACATCTTCGAGCTCGAGCTTTCACAGAATTTCTTGTAGCAGTTAACATTGCTGGGGTTATAGACGCGAAAGCTTCTGTAATTATTCTCTTCATGTCTTTTTTCGTTGTAACAGGTTCAGAATAACCTTTGCTTTCACGTACCCCTATTTAAAAAAATCACATGGTGTCAATTCTGGGGACCTTGCAGGCCAGATTATGGGACCGAATCATCTATCTTGAAATCGAATATTTAGCCATTGGAGAACAGGTGCCGTAAAATGAACCGGTACACTATCCAATTGGAACCACATAGTATTTAAAATATTTTGAGGAACATTCTAAGGCAGATGGCCAAAATGATTTTGAAAAAATTCAAAAATACTGCCGCAGAAGAAAGAGCCAATAACGTGATTATCAATTATACCTCCCCAAACATTTAATGACCATCTTTGATGTGATGTAGTTCTGAACACTTGAATTTTCATCCGAACAGTAAAGGAAGTTGTGACGTTTCACAGTACCGTTTTTATGAAAAGTATCTTCCTTAGAAAATTTATTTCCGTGTTAATTTCATTAATTAACCATCTACAATAATTTATTCTGCAATCATAGTCCACTGGTAGAAGTTTCTGATGTAGGTGAATACGGAATGGATGGAATTCATTCTTTTTTAAAATACGTTGAACAGTTGTTCGTGAAATATCATCTAAATTATTTAAGTGTCTTATATTTGGATTCTCTACAACAGTTAACATTACTGTCGTTTCAGTATCTTCGGTTAATGCGGAAGCAGATCTGTTATGCTATGGATAACTTCTGATCTACTAGAGCTAAACCTTTCCTTAAGTTTTTGAAAACAATCAACTCTAGGATTTCTTCTTTTTGGATATTTTTGTGCGTTTTCATTTTTTAGTCATTAAACAACATTTTGGGTACACACTATATGGTACCGCTACAAAGTTCTTCTGATGGGATTTTAAAATATGAAATAATATACAGGGTGTTCCATTTGAAAAAAAACGGATACTAAATATTTTAAAATGATGAAAGGGGTGATCAATTTAAAACACCCAGTGTATTGTATGCATGCATAAGTATTGTGAGATTTTTTTATACATACCAGTTACATAGAGGATAGAAATTTTGAGTCTGGGTTTATAAGTGTAAGTTTGAGGATTTTCTTTCTCTGTCTACGATTTTTCCGAAAAATTATTTAAATCGTCAGTAAATTGGCAACCGTGCATTAAAAAGCCAAAAACTGTACAGTACTGTAAAGCAGAGTCAAGTAGATTCCAAAAGCGCAATATTATACAGGGGGTGTCATTTAAAAAATGACCCTCTTTTTTTGCTACAGAGTTACGACACGCCCTGTATATTTGAAAATAATTTTAAAACTTAGCCCTTGTTGATGATATAAGCTCACCATGAAATCTTTTTATTTTCTTTATTAGTCTAGCAGTTATTCTACAAGCGATAATAGCTGGGCTACTCAGTATATACAGGGTGTCTAAGATTTACCCACGTTCTATAGGTAACTTTGTTATTATAAAAGCTAGAGAATCGGTTAAATTAGCAAAGTTGGGCAGAATTAAAATAAATCTAATTCCGAGAATTTTGTGAGCCTACTGAGATTTTCGAAATATACCAAAAATCGTCCATATTTTCAATCGCTCATTATTTATGTAATATAAATTATAAAAATAAAAAACGTTTCAAAAACGCATTTCATAGACACTTTTAACCTGGTAGAATTTTTTTAATGGCAATCATAGGTGTATATGGACTCATTTAATTAACTCTTTTTCTCTAATTTCAGAAATGTATAGTTTGCAATATTTTTTATCTCTCTTTATCTCACTATTTATAAAAAACCATAATTTTTATGTATAACCAAAATAGCATGTGTCCTACAACGGAAACAGAAGTTATCCTACCAATAAATTGAGAAAACCAATTTAAAATAATTTTAAGAATATCAGAATCAATTTGTACTGCTAATGAATTAAAATAGAACAGACTATAGCAGAATACATAGAAAAAATATGATAACATTAACAAAATAATTTAAACCCTAAGGTCATAAAAGGGCCTCAAAATGTCCACCATTGCTTTGCACACATAACTGACAACGTCCTGAACATCTCCCCTTGCACTTTGAATAATGTTCTGGGTCGAATTTGTTGGATAGCAACTTTTATTTTATTTTTTAACACTTCCAAATCCGAAGATTTTTCTTTGTACACTTTGTCCTTAATTGCTCCTAACAAGAAAAAGTCTAGTATTTAAGTCGGGAGACCGCAGCGGCCTAGTAGTAGAACCCCGGTTCCCTATCCAATTATTAACGTTCTTGCAAATAGTTTGACACAGTTAGTGCGTTGTGCGCTAGTGCACCGTCGTGTTGAAGGTATCTCAGATTTTGGTCCTTTTGGAACATATTTTAGTATATTACACAAAAAAAAACATTCGGTGCACCATTTACCACGATGTTCTCCGTACATAGCGTGTTTGCATTATGGGCAGTAGGTAGTTGTCATGCGTCTTAATCGGCTTGGACAGTAAAAAAACATGGTTCGTTTACCTTCTACGTAAGGTTGATTATTGGCTGCAGTATCAAGGATTTCCCCTATGGTTTGGCGAAGATTTCGTCACGTAGTATACGTTTCATGTAGGGCCTGGAAATCAGGTGACTTAGGTCAATCATAAATTGATAACGATTGAGGGTTTTTAATTCTTTTTCATGTTATTGCAAAACATAAGCATTAATGCAGGCAGCGTTAACCATTCCACAAAAAATGCATAACGGCCAACGTCTTGTCTTTCTGCTGCAAGACATGTTTGAACACAACTGGTCGAAAGTGTCTACTCCTGATTTTGTCTCGTTATAGTTTTTTTCTTATCTTTAGAAATTTCAGCTACTTCACGCATCGTAGACAATAATAGGACGACCATATTTTTTTTGGCATAAGAAACTAGTGTCCTTATCGAAACAAAACATTGACGAATTGTGTTCTCGTCCCTTTGCCTCCAGCATTTCCGGTGGAATTTCCCCCTTATTTTTCCTTAGAGTCCCAATAATCGTCAACTTATATGGATTTTGCAAGAGTTCCTCAGCTAATGTTACAGGGTAAGCCAGTTGCCCATTGTTATGTCCTTATTACCAACGTGTACATAATCTTATGACAATGGTAATCCGTTCGTTTCTGTTGATTTTCCCAAGTATGGACTGACGTCAATCATGTACTTCGAGGAAGAATCGCACAACATAACGATCTTGACTCCGTATTTAGAAGGCTTGTAGGAATGCACATCCTAAAAGGACATCTTCCCCGAAACCCTAGAAGTTGTTCATCTATGGTTAAGTGTGACGCAGGAATATATGACGACCTACATTGTATGATAAAAGCATCCCATATTTCACGAATATTTGCAAATGTGTCTTTTTCCACCCTTTCTCTTCTGGTTGAATTATCAAAACGTGGAATGTTCATCAAGAAAATGAATCGTTCGCAGCTTATGCATGACTTGTAAAATGGACCAGATATTATAGAATCCAACATATCTTCTGTGTTTAGATGATTATCTTTCTTTATACCAGACACAACCAGAACAGCAGAAAGAGCCAATAGTTCTTCCTTTGATAGTGCTACTGTGAACAATGTATTCTCTGTATAGTTCTTGGATTGTCTAGCGGTTTTTTCATTGGTATAACGGATAATTGTGTCTAAAATATCATTTCATATTTAGGAAGAAATCAATAATATTTATGTAATTTTCAGAGTTTTGATATAAAGTGAACAATATTTCGGCTAGCACTCCTCTTCGACCTTTGTGAAATTTTGGGAGACCATTTATGTCCATTTTTCCTTTCAACCTCATTGATTTTGGAGTTATTACGTAACGATTGCTAATTGTCGAGTCATGTAAATCGGACAACGGTATATTGTCATCAGATGAGGAATGCCACCTTCGTTCACCTCTTTTGGATTGTACGATAATTGAACCTCTTCTTCCCGAACAGCTTCGTAGGTTTATCAAATGTCTCTTCACTGCTCTCGATTTTCTTCAAAATCGCTTCCGACATTCTCACTACAGTCATTTTCAACTGCCAAGCTATCTAATTCATCCCAATCATTTTCCACATCCTCAGAAAGATTTAAATCTGAATCTGTTCTATTCATTGTCTCCTCTATTTCATCTTGTAATTGTTGATCAGTCAAAATTTCTTACTACTTGACGCGATTTTCAACTAGCATCAAACATTTTTTACACACATGATAAACATAAGTAAATAACTGATCACTGTTCTTGGAACATCACGAAAAAGGTAAAAATTTACACAACTCTAGTCACGTACATCAAATACAATACTAAATAGAATTATAGGAAGGTACCATGAGACAATAAACAGATGTATCGTGGGATACAACTTTAAAGAAAAATCGAGTGAAGACGAATATAACCGAAGAGTGTCGAGGCTCGTAAAATTTACGATACTGTAATATTCCAAGGTTAAAATAAATTTCATCATTTTAAAATCACTAAAATGGAACATCCTGTATATTATTTAATATTTTTTAATCATTATTCATTAATCGTTTGTGATAATACTGCCGTCCACCGGAAAAACACCGTATGTAGATTTTTTTTTCAAAAATAAGATTTTGTTTTTTGGATTTTTAACGATACAAATTTTCTATTTGTGCATAAAAAATTTTTTTGCAAACACTTATTTGTAAAAAATTAAATAAAATTAGGCGATTTGTACGTGTTTAGAAAAAAATTGCATACTACATAGAATAAAAGCCGTAAGTGTCAATATATCACGTATGTACCAGTTTTATTTTCAAATTACAAAGCAAAAGTGCCGTATGTTTAATGAATTTCGTCACATACGTCGTTTATTACTAATAAACACTACCGCTTTATACCGTGTTTACGTATTTTATCGTATATTTTAACGTACGGTGTTCTTACCTAGGAAAAAAAATATTGTGTATGTTTTAACATGCGGTATTCTTGCGTAGTAACGGATAATAATTAATAGTTGTTTTTCGTCGGCGCGCGCAAGGCCGTTCATGCCTAGTAGTTACAAGAAAGAAGCACATATCAACCTTCTGCTCAGTTGTGTTTAAGTAATCGGCAAGTTAGTGTACGAATTTATTTGATTGTTTTGTTTTTGTGGCTTTTGTGGTGTTTTTATACCCAGTGAATTTAATGAAATGGAGTCCAGAGCTAGACGAATGGTCCTCCTGGCATTAAATAGTAATTCTCAAAAAGAAAATATAAACTCTCCAAACAGTAAGAATGAAAACCATACCTCATGGGTCAGTGATATCGATGATATATCAATCAATGATATATTGATACTAGATGAAAACATGCAGCCATTGACAAACACAGAGTTTTATTGATGAAAATTCTGTTGACATTATTTCAGAGGATTATGTGATATTCTCAATGTTATTGGTGTTCCTAAAAGCAGTGATGAAGGTAAGATATTAAATTTTTTTATTTTAGAAAATTAAAACTAAAAGGTTTTTATTTGTCAAATTGACAGTTTTTTCTTACTTCACGTTTGATGTCGATCAAAATTTAGTATGTTAATGACGTAGGGAGTAGCAACATAAGTGACATGCCGAAACCACAGATACCTGTCAAATTGACAGTTTTTTTCTTACTTCTCGGCTGATTTCGATCGAATTTTAGTAGGTTGATGTCATAGGGAGTAGAAAACATGTCGAAATCAGAGCTACCTGTCAGAATAACAGTTTTTTCTTATTTCTCGTCTGATTTCGATTAAATTTTAGTATGTTGATGTCGTAGGGAATAGAAAGTAAGTGACATGTCGAAACCACGTGTCCGACCATTTTTTCGGAAAAACTCCACCTGAATTTCAAATGAATTTGTTCCAACCTTTGCACTCTCACTATATAGATTATGGAGCCTAACTTCAGTTTTACTTCTCTTAAGTATTTTTCATGGACCAGAATCGATAATTTTTTTATTTTAGCATTTTTGGGGACAAAACTAATGGAGGCGCCAATATTAAGTCACAAGATGAAAATATTATGGTTGTACAAAAGCTGTTTCACAAGTCGAAAATGTCATAGATGTAAAAGAGGATATTTTCTGTGTGTTAAGTTCTTTTTTATATCTTAGCATTTTTGTAAGATAAAATTAATGGAGACGCCAGCATTACGTCACAAGGCGAAAATGTTATGGATGTACAAAAAGGTGTTTCTAGCAACACATCAGAAGACGAAAATGTCATGGATGTACAAGAAGGTATTTTTGTGTTTTACTAAATATATTAGATTGTTAAACTTAAGTAATTTTTTTTATATTTTAGCGTTTTTGGAGGGTGAAAATCTTACCAAAGGCTCACAAGATGAAAATATCACGGCAGAAGAACGTATGTTTTGTCTGTTACTTGTGTCGATTTCTTTTTCACTTTTTTTATATTTTAGAGATTGTTGATCAAAATTTTAACACTACAAGCAACATACGCAAGGTGCAAAACGAAGGTGCCAAAAACATTAACGCAAGTAATTTGGGATATCGATCAATTGAGACAAAATATCTTGATTTTGGTTTTATTTTTTTAGGAAATTTTTTGGACATAGACAAATCATTAAGAAAAATGGATAGGAAGAGCTTTTTATTTGAAAATAGAGTAAAAAATCAACAAGTCAAACCTTCATGCAGTACGTGTAGTAAACACTGTCCGACCCAAATTGGAGACACTCGGCACTTAGAAATGAATAGAAAATACTGGCAAAAATCCTTTACAGCGCAAAAAGCATTTATAAGTCATTTTATAAACGCCACCACTGTAAAAACTAGACGTGCAGTCTACTCAAATGACTCTAGAAAACAGTTTTCAAAGAGATTTTTCCTCAAAAAGGAAGACGGTGAACGTTTGGAAGTTTGCAAGGTCTTCTTTTTAACGATGCTGGGATGTGCAGGGAACAACAATTCTATATTACGAAATATTTTCAGTCCACCTAAGGACAAACATAGATCTTGTACAAAAAAGAAGGTGGATAGAGAGTTAATTCAAACTCACATTAAAAAGTTCTCCCCTTGTGTATCACATTATAGGCGTCAACATGCACCTAATAAATTGTACTTACCAAGTGACGTTACGGTAACAAACATGTTTTTCAATTTTAAGCAATATTATCCAGAAATACAATTTTGGTATGAATTATACAGAAGTTATTAAAGACATGGAATATCTCAATTACTAAGTTGGGTCATGAAGAATGCGAAAAATGTAAGGCGTTTTTGTTGCATGAAAATGGTCATACTAAACAGAATGCCAACCAGAATACTGATTATGAGAATTGCTTTCAGTGGCTCGAACATATAAAAAAGGCAGAAATGTCCAGGGAACAATGTAGGAGTGACAAGAAAAGAATTGACGACAAAAGTCACTAATTTATTCTACTGACATGCGAAAGGTAATAATGCTTCCCAGAATCGACACGTTCAAACCAAGAATCATCGTTTTCAATCAGTCGCTTGTTTCTTTGGGCTCTGTAACACAAAAAGATAAAGCGGTAGCTATCCTTTGGCATGAAAGCAAATCATGCCGAAAAAAAAGACATAATAAGTGCCTATTATGGTTTCTGGACCAGTTATGCCAGAGATAAAAAATATGTCTGTTTGTGGGCTGATAACTGCAGCGCTCAAAATAAAAACTGGTCATTTTTGAGCTACTTAATTTACATAATTAATTCTTCTGATTACATTGCTGCCGAAACTGACCATTTTTAGATTAAATTTAAAAACGTAACAATATTTTGTTTATGTTACATTTGCCCCCACAGGAAAGTCAGCATGAGGCAAATAGAACATATTTACAGGGGGTAATTGCAATAGCTATGTTACATTTGCCCCTTCAAATAATTCTGAATTAGTAATTTAGTGTTCTTTCTTTTCTTTCAGTGACAATGGTTAGAACTTATATTAAAAAGAAGAAGGACGTAGAGTATAGTGTGGAGGATTTGAGAAGGGCACTTCATGATATTAGAGCTGGTATAATGACTGCATACAAAGCAACGCATATTTACAACATTCCCTATTCCACCATATATACTCACCTGAAAGGCACCAGAGGAGTTGTGAAGCCGAGTAAAGGAAGACAAACAGCACTTCCAGCAGAAACTGAAACTAGGTTAGTCAACAGTATCAAAGTTTTGGAGAAGTGGGGTTTGGGTTTTCACGAAAAGAATTGTTGGAATTGGTTGGACAATTTGTGAAAAGCAATAAATTGAAAACCCCTTTTAGGAATTCAGTGCCGGGGCAAGATTGGTTCCTGTCATTTAAAAAACGTCATAATTTAAGCGTGAAGATTCCACAGGCTGTAGAGTTCACGCGAAGAAAGGCCACTGACCCCTTTATAATTTACGGCTATTTTGATTTACTTCGCACCACATTAAATGAGCATGCTTTGAATGATAAGCCAGAAAATATATGGAATTTAGATGAGGCTAGTGTTTGCATAGACCCCAGCAAAACAAAAGTGATTGGCCAAAAAGGAAAATGTGCTTCACGTACCATTAGTACACCTGGACGTGAAAATACAACTGTTCTCGCGATGACAAGTGCTGCTGGAGCAAAAGCCCCTCATCTGATAGTATGTAAGGGAGCACATATGTGGGATCAGTGGTGTTCCCCTGAAGAAACGGAATTTCCAAGAACCACTTACGCAGCATCAAAAAGGCGGTGGATGGAAACAGAAATCTTTTGCAACTATTTTATCAAAACAATAATACTTACCCTTGGGGAAAATTGGTCTGTCCTCATCATATATGATAGGCATTCCACTCATATTGATGCACAAGTGATTGAAACAGCAATGAATGAAAATATAATCCACAAACTTCCACCTCATAGTAGTCATCTACTTCAGCCATTAGACATTTCGGTGTTCAAGTCATTCAAAGTTAAGTGAGAGGCAATACTTATAGCTTGGCAACGCCAACACATAGGACGTAAATTACCCAAGGCCATATTCTCCAAATTCGTAGATGAAACATGGAGAGCAATTAATCCAGACATTATTATAAATGGATTTCGATAACACTATAGAAAAATTCTGTCCCAAGGCTTTAAAAAGTTGGAAAAATGCACAATGCTAACAAAGAAACTGAGATGCCAGTAATATCTATTGCTTCTGCTAATCAGCCATCAAGTTCCAGTCTCAGTTTCAGTCAAACGTCATTTGAAACAATGTTAATATCTACTATACAACAGAATAATTCTCAACCTGTAAAACAGAGTCGTTGCAAGGTAGGCAGTGGTGTTGAAGTATTGACTAAAGCTGATGTGCTAGAAAGGATAGAGGAAAAAAAAAGGAAAAGTAAAACTCAAAACTAATAAAAAGACAAAAATGTATGAAGAATCAGTAGATAGTGACAGTACCGACAACAATGATGATGATTCATTATCATACGCTGAGTCAGACAAGGATGAAGATCTTTTGGAGGATATTCGATGTGAACAGGAAGATGAAGCGAATTTCAATCAATCTGTAGACGTAGATTCTTGAGTGTTAGTTCAGTACTGCTCAAAAAAAAACAGTGAAACACTTTATTGGCCAAGTGGTTGCCGCCGTTGATTCTTGGGAGATAAAGTTCCTTAAAAAAGTTCAGAGCAAGCGTGAATCATGTTCGTTTTTTAAATTTTCTTGGCCCAATAAAGATGACATCGATACTATAACCGGGCAAGATATTCTGGGAATTTTACAAGAACCTACTCTTGATAGAAGAGGATTATTTCAATTTAATTTATCGTTTCAAGGCTATAACGTTTAACTGTTTTGTCCATATTTTATTTATTTTAGTTAACAACTTTATTCTTATCTACATTTAAGTTTACTAAGCGATGTAAAAACGCATATTTTGTAAAACTTCTATACTACTTAAAAAAAAGTTTTTTCTTTCACATTTGCCCCACTCGTACTTGCTATGAGCTTGTATAGGGGATATGTCACTACCTAATACAATAACCCCGCTTGATGGGGAAATGTAAGACAAACATCGTTTTAAAAAATATGTATAGTTTTTTCTGTTTCTAACTGATCAAATCAGAAATAAGGCACTTAGCTTAGCAATATTTGAGGAGCTCACACAAATTTTGCTAATTGAGGAAAAACAATTTTTGATTTTTTGTCAATGGTTAAAGTAAAATTAATGCAAAAATATGCCGCATTTACCCCACCTTACCTTAATAAAAAGCTCTTGTTCTAAATTTTAAAATGTAATTGTTAATAAAATGTAAATTCTAATTTGTTTAAACTTAAATAAATTTAATGAAAATTTGTAATCACTTAACTAATTTCATATCTTAGTCGTATAATCCATGTAATATTTGCTTCATATTGAAATTAATCCAATTCAATTCAGTCAAATTTTTAAACGTAGTCTTAAAACTTGGAAATTATAACATACGATGTTTTTCCGTTGGACAGCAGAATAGGCGATCAAAATAACATCGAACAACAGTATTACTAGGCTTATTCAAACGTCTAATTGTAATTTATCCCTAATTGGAATATGGGTATAACATATTATCTACATTAAATCTTCAGTCTTCTAATCACAGAGGATCCTTTTGTTTGAAAACTAACAAATTCTATAATTGTTTAACCGTGCACTTGAGAGTATTTGGATTTTAACTTTTTTCGTAACTTATCGACCATCACAGTGTGACTAAATTTTATCACATACACTTAAAATCTGCCAATAGCTTGCATGATTTTTACGACTTAAATACATTTTGTTTGTTTAAAAGCAATAAAAGAACGTAAAATTTGGTAATCCAATGTAACAATAAATTCTTTTCCATATTGTACAAATGGGTTTTAATACGTTGACTACCATGGAAAATTTTGAGACTTGGATCCCAAAGCCAAACTTATTTAAGGGGTCAGATGGTTTTTTTAAAAGATATCGACTTTTGGATTCTTATGTTTTATTATTGTTTAGTACCTCTGGTTTATTTTAAGACCAATTATATACAATTCCGATCAGTGAAACTCATTTTTATAACATGTTGCACCTTACATTTTGCTGTTCAAGGTGACAAGTTCTTGATACACTTGTTACAATACAGTTATTCTTCTCACAGTTTATGTCTGTAGTTTGGAAGTTTGGCAAAAATCAAACTAGAAGACTTGTATCTTTATGAAGACCAGGAACTAAGAGATAGTTCCATAATTTTTTTTTATTATACTTGTCCTGTTGTACATAGTTTTTAGCTTACTCATTTAATATATTTAAATTTAAAAAAATTTTAAACTTATTTTTTTTAATTATAAAAAAATGTGAAAATTAACATTTTTTAATAATAAACACTCAAAATGTTGCAAAGGTAGCCCCTTTCAAACAAAAAAAGAATGATGGAGCCATCTCATTTAGTTCCTGAGAAAAATGTACCTTAAGTTATGCAAATTAACATGGGTGAGATAGGGTCATCCTACTCCTCTAACTATATAATTTTATTCAAAAGGTTATTTATAATACATAGTAATTGTTAAAAAAAAAATAATTTTTTTTATAAACACCTATATACCAGCATTAGCTTTTAGGTCTCTTCCTAGAAAAGCTGACCTCTCATTTATGCTTATATATTACAAGTAGACTCGTACCTTCGCAAAAACGGTCAGCAGACCAAATACAAGATAACTCGTAATCAGCTTCCAAAGTAAAATTATCTACTACGAATTATCTCATAGTTGGCAGTCAACCAATTAATAAGAATATTGTGACTTTTGAAGTGAACCAATATACAATTATAATATATTGATTAATTTACACCATGTGAAACAGCACATTGTTTTATACTTTTTTAATTATGCAAGAACTTTTATTACTACACTGTACGTGTACGTTATAAAAATGATCAATACACATTATAATTTTAAATAACAGTAAAGAATTACATTTCATTTCTAAAATCTAATAGTAACAAGCATAATTATGTTTAAATAATACCAACATCTTGGTGGACTTGTGCAATATTTGAGTTTTTACCAGTATTTTTCAAGTGTTGAAATCATTCCATTTGGACTAGTATTTGGTCCAAATCTCGCAACTGGCTGTCCATTTTTATCAATAATAAACTTTGTAAAATTCCACTTAATAAAATCTCCCAGAGTCCCACCTTGTTTGTACTTTAAGTATTTCCATAAAGGATGAGTTTTAGAACCATTCACATCAATTTTCTCAAACATATCAAATTTAACATTTTTTTTACTAATAAAAGTACAAATTTCTGCGGCATCTCCAGGTTCTTGTCCAGCAAATTGATTACAGGGAAACGCAAGAATCCTTAAACCTTTCTCTTCTGCATACTTATCATATAATTGACCCAGCTCCTCATAGTGATTTTGTGTATAACCACATTGTGAAGCAACATTAACAACGATAGCTACATGATCACGATACTTCCCTAAAGAAACATCTTCACCATTAATAGTGTTTGCACTAAACTCATATATTGAGGTGGCCTCTTTATAATTTTCCGGATTAGGTGATGCCATTAGTAACCTACGAGCACTTAAACTAACCAGTGATGCTTGTCGGATATTACAAAGCACATGAAATGAAGGTAACTGAAACAGCATAGTTATGAGGCCTTGATAACTCAATTTCCCCACCACTAAAGCAAATGATAATTTATCAATACAGTAAGATTGAAAAAAAATTGTTTGTCATGCACCATGTTGCAACATGTAAGCTTTATTTACATTATTTGTTTACTAACAGAGAGAGAGAAACTAACATACATAATAAAAGTGCTTGCTAATAATTAAATTACAAGCATGTGATTCTGTCAGTCACTATAATCCTTACCTTTATTAATTATTAATACCTATCATAAGAGAATAAGTAATAATTTCCAATTTATAGATCTGTAATTAGTTTAAAAATATTGAACTAGTATCCCGTTCAATTAAAAATACATTTCACATAACCTCAAATTGCAATTTAAATGGTCATCTTTTTTGTATACAGGGTAGGTAGTTTTTTGGCATTCGTAAAAAATAATACAATGGTAACAGTACCTAGAGCTGTATAAAGAGGCTTAATAACAGTATTGAATTTTTTGCCTACATTTATGAATGTTTTATTTATTTGTGAAATCAATAAGTACACCTGCAAACAAACCACGCTGTTTAAAGTTTTAAGAAGACGGAAAGCTTAGTGAGTGTAAACTAGCTTAACATACTTATAACAGTTTGAATTGGTCTATTGGGTAAGCCAAAATTTCATACACTGTACGATTACATAAAAGTAGCTACTTAAACGCATTATACAATGTATGCATAACCTTTATACAAATTTGCATTTATGTTTGTTGCACATCTACACTTATTCGATAAATTTAAAATATAAAGACTATTGCCCAAAAAAATTAGGATGGAATTATGCTGTAAGAGTACCTCCCCCAATAATAATAATTTTCAATACGGTTAGGTTTAAGTTTAACTAGGAAATATTGATTACTCTGTTTAAAACTGATCGTTTCTCATACCTTGAACTTCTATTTGAATCTATTATTGCTTTTCATTTAAAAATTTTAAACGCTTCTAGGCCGATTTAATCTACAAAAAGTATTCCGAAAATTCTTATTATTTGTTCTTATTGTTTAAATTTAATGTACACTGTGCCCCATTTTGGTTGAGATTGTAGGGTATCTCGTTTGCGAGCAAAGATAAAAAGATGGGGTTTTCGCGACCCTGTTCTACTTTTTCGTGCAACGAAAGATGCCACAAACAGAATTGTCATAGTCCTATTAGTATTTAAGATACAGGGCGAAATTCTAAATTTTCACATTTAAGCACCCCTCGTAACTACTTTGCCTTGTAATTTATCGAAATGGTGAAATGTGGGTTTCATACAGAATTTTCCATAGAATTTAGCGGCGTGCATAGTTTTCCCCACGAAAAGTCAGTTTCTTTGCAATAAACCAAAGTTTTGTTTTTTATAAAACAAAAGGCCAAACAGCAGAAAACAAAAAACACTTATAAATAAACCAACGAACTCAAGAACAGTAAAAGAATTATATACAAATTGTTGACGTATCGTTTTAGTGATAACGTAGGTATATTAACGGGTGAGAACTGATAACTTTAACTCACATATAGGATATTGTGAAATTAATTTGACGCACCGGGCTTATGCCGTCTTGCGTTGTACGTAGGATATATTTTGGATAATATATGAACGTGAGTTTGTACGAGAACCTTTTGGTGTACAAGTTGGTGTAGATGCTACGCCACTGGAATGTTTAGTAAAGCGTTGAATATTATTTAACACTATGTTTAAATGTGATACATATTTATAAGTTGAAAGTTTTAAATTTTAAATGAGAAATAATGTTTTGGCGACACCCCTATTGACACGATAATGAACAAATAATAACTGTATTTGCCTGCTATATTTTAAGGAATGTGAGTTGAAAATCGCTGTAAATGTAGTGTGCGATATTAAGATGTAAACTTTCACTATTATTACACGTATTTAAAATAATTATCTTTTTGGGATTTTATCGTGTATTTTTTAAAAATTTTTCAATTTCGCAAAATTGTTTCAGCATCTTAAACACATTTGAACGACAGTATATCTATGGATGAAGATAAGTGTTATCGAAACGTGTAGATTTGTATAACTTAAATACAACAGAAAAAATCCCAAAAAGTAAGTATTTTTTCAAATATGTGTAGCGTGTGAATTTATGATATGTTGGGATTGTATTAAAGTGTAGGTATGTATATTTTTGCTTGTATAAATCACACAATATTGCACAATGGAAAATATGTATTCTGAATTCACTAAATTTTGCGAAAGGAAAGTTCGCGCGCATGTAGGACTTTTATAAAAAGTTGAATACAGATCTGAATGTTAGGTTAAGTAAATATGAATATGAAATTGGTATGTTTCGAAGACTTATTAAAATTTGTATAGAAATCTCAACGTAGCTAATAGATTGGTATCAAGCGGTGCGTTTTCCGCTTTGGTGCACGGTAAAGACACGCGTTGAAACTCCTCTGTGATAAGTTGTTTTGGTTTGAGCGGGATAAATATGATCATGTTTTGCAAGGTGGATACCTGAAGGTATATAAGAGTATAAGGGTTTATTGGTAAATAATTAGTCACAGTGCATATTAGTTTATTGCAAAAACCCATTTTGGGGATGAAGTATTTAAACGTTTACAAATGAATGATTAATGAGAATAGGAAATTGCTATTGAGCTTTTCTAAAATTTAATAAGTGTTTAAACAAATTTGTAATGAATAGCAATCATTGTATTAAAGGAAAGTATTGCGTATTGAACCCCCTCCCCCCGATCGAAGATAAACTTGAAGCGATCCTTTGTGTGAAGATGTGTTAAGCTTTATGAATTAAATTAGACAGTATTGGACACTGATATTACTGAGATAAATAGATGTGTGATTATTAATAGCACTTAATCGGCGGTCATGGACAACTAAGAATTTAGTGACCTAGTGTAATTAAAATATTCCGTGACAAGCATTCTCTTAGAAGGGCATTCAGTCCATAAAATTGCCCAATTTCTTCAAGCAAGAGTTGACTGAACACGGACATCTAAGTTGGCGAATAGTGTGAGGGCTAATGTACGGAAATATTTACGCTGGTTATTAGTGACGAGAATACATACATACTCAGGATCAATGAAAGAAAATCAACTCCAGTGGATACGACGTTACACCGGGTAAGGGACTACGGAGTGTGTGTGTGTGTGTGTGTGTGTGTGTGTGTGTGTATAAATATATATATATATATATATATATATATATATATATATATATATATATATATATGTGTGTGTATATATACAGATAAAGATGGAACCAAAGCTCTAGTGCTTAAATGATTCCACATACAAAACTCAAAATTTCCGAATTGAAATTAAATGTATTGGCGCATATTGTTGCACGAAAAGTATTGTTTAATTTCAAAATTGTGAGCATCGCCGCCATCTTGATTCTGTTAAATAGCAACATAGGCCATTTGAAAGGGTTTAATACCCTGATTACAAAAATGTACACACATATGGTCCAAACACAATAAAAAGAACCTTACAAAAGTTTTATAATAGGAAGCGTAGGAGACCGTGACGTCAATATAACAACTTTGTGTTACTAAATTCACAACAGTATTAAATTTACAATATAAATTGAAATAAATAATGTGCCCAGTTTTGGATACCCCCATAACAAGACCTATCAATGGAAGATTTACACATAGTATTCTCAGAAAACCACCTTATACTAATATGTATCTAAATTCTCTTTCACATTATCATCCAAGTCTATTACGTAGTGTTATGAAATCTTTAATACACCGTTATTATCATCTGCCTGACCAAAATTCCAGAACTGAAGTAATGAAAACTATTAACAATATTTGTATTCAGAATCGCTGCAACCGAACAAATATAATCAAACTTACCAATTAAATAAGAAAACCACGAAACAATTCAAATTTACCAAATAACGAACTCAAAATTCGAGTTATTTTACCTTATATAAGAGGGACTACTGGAAAAATTGCGAAGAAATTTCCAAAAAAAGACTTTAGACCCGTGTTTGAATGATATTTCACCTTATATCAACTTTTAAGAAATCCAAAGACAAAATCTCTAATGAAAACCAAGGAGTATACGAAATTCCATGTAAGAACTGTAGGTCAAACTAATAGAAAATTATCTACAAGAGCTGATGAACATAAATTGACAATTATACAATAAAATCCTTCGTCATCTTTAGCGAGTCACTGTTTGGACACTGGGCACAACATTAATATCTATCTCTTTATCTTTATTTGCTTATTTCATACAAATATAGCAAAGTAACAGCTTTATACATTTATGCTATTTACAGTCTCTCCTTTGCTTACTTAGCCTACACTGTCTTCTTCCCTCTTGTCCCCTCTCCCTCTGTTTTCTTCTTTTCCATGTTTCTTCCATACAATCCGCTCCTCTTCCTTTTTCCTCTAGTATCTGTTCTGTCGTCCTTTCGTCTTCCTTTAACTCCTTGCATTCTTTCAGCATATGGTTAATCGTCTGTGCATATTTCATTTTTGCTTCCTTTATTTCTTTCCAGCATTCTTGTAATATTTTGCACTCCGTTCTTCTACTCGTTTCCTCCTCGTACTTTATTGCTCTATATACCGCTTCCACGCTTATTTTATTTTTTTGCACCTCCTTTCTAATAATTTATCACGGCGTTTCTCTCCCCATGCCCAGTACCCACTTCTAGTATTTCTATTGCAGGACCTCTATTTCTGTATACTGTTTCCACCCTCACACTTCTGCCCCGTACACGACCGCACTTTTTATTAGTTTCTCAAATAATAGTTTCCTTTTCGTTAAGTCCAGTACGATCAGTCTCTGCCCTATACTCCGCACTTGCCCTATTAGTTTGTTTCCTTTTATCGCACGTTCTTTTATATGTTCTACATCTTTATTGTCTTGCCTGATCGTGTATTCCAAGTATATGAATTCTTTTACCTGCTCTATCTCCTTTTCCTCCATTTCCACTCCTCCTTGTTCCTGTTTCCTCCTCTTTTTCTCAATACCTTTACCTTAGTGTTGTTTCCATTTACTTCCAGATCTTTGCTTTTCAAATATCTGTCCATCGTTTTTAACACCCCCTTCATTTCCTTTTCATCCTTTTCTATTAGCACTATCTAATCTGCGTATGTTAGCGACCTCAATTTCCTGTTTCCCACCACCAGGCTTCCTTCTTTTTGCCCCCTTAATGTCTCTTCCAGGTCTCATGGCGAGCGAACAGACATGGGGTCAGTGGGAATCCTTAGCACCTCAGGTCCTTGCTTGTTAGAAATCCTTCACTTAGCTCCCCATTCACCCTCACACCGTTCTTCGTTTCTTCGCATGTTTCTTTCATCCCATTTTGTAGCCTCTTGTTTATCTTTTTTTTCTCAGGTATTCCCACAGATTTTGCTTGTTCACCCCATCAAACGCCGCTACTAGGTCTACGAGTACCGCTACCATTTTCCCCTTTTATTTTCTAATTCCTTGTTTGCCATGTGTTTCAGAATGTACACATTATCTATCGTTCTACTTCTTTTCCTGAATCCTGCCTGTCCGTCTGGTAACCAATTCTTTTCTTCTGTTTCCTTCTTTAACCTCCGGTACGGTCGCGTATACTTTGTAGGCCGTGTTTAGCAATGTGATTCCTCTATAATTTATCACTTGCTTTTTGTCTCCTTTTTTGTGTACTGGGTATATATGTCCTTGTCTCCACCTCTACGGTAGTACTTCCCCTCTCCATGTTTCGTTTATTATTTCCGTTATCCTTTTTACTACCTTTTCTCCTCCATATATCCACTCCTCACGTTGTATCCCATCTTCTCCTGCTGCTTTACCACTTTCACCTTTTGTATTGCCTCTATTACTTCCTCTTCTTTTATTCATTCTCTTTATTCATGTATATTTTCTTATTTTCTCTTGCCCCCACCCCAGTACGTTCCTGAAATATCTCTCCCATTGATTTATTTGTATTCCAGTTTGTGTCCATCTTCTCCTTTTTTCGTTCTTTAAATATTTCCATACGTCTTCTTCGGTTTTTATATCCTTAATCTGCTCTTCCTGTTTTTTGTTGTTTTCTTCCTTTTTAGTATCGCATGTTTTCTTGTGTATTTCTTTACCGCTTCTTCATATTCTTCTTTTTCTGCTTTTCCTTGTTTCCACAGTGTTAGTGTTCTTCTTTCCTTCCTTGCATTCTCGGTCCCACCGTCTCTTCCAACCCGTTTTCTCCCCTTCCATTTTTTAAACTTGACTTTCTCCGTTGCTTCGTCCATTCTCTCTCTCATTTCTTCCACACTTTCCTGCACTCCTTTACCTTCCCATATTGTTTATCCCATTTTCTCTTTGTACCCCTGTATACTCTCTTCTCTCCATACCTTCTTGGTTACGAATTCCTCGCCTCCATTATCAGTTCTAAAAGGTGGTGGTCCGATCCGACCATCTCCCTTACCCTAATGTGTTCAACCTCTGCATCCATTATTACATAATCTATTATTGATTCTCCCCTTGCTCCTATGTACGTGTAGTCCCCCTCTCTCTTTCTTCTCTATTCCGATTCATTATCTCCCAGCCCCTTTTGTTCTTTTCCTTCCATATTTAACATTATCCTTTGTCTGTTTTCCCCGTCCCTCTATTTTCTTGTATTCCCCCCTGTTCCTTTATGCTCGCGTTAAAATCGCCTCCTATAAATATCATACTTTCCCCCCTCTCCTTTATCATTTCCTCAAATTTTTTCCCTTGTCTCTTTTATCTTTCTACTGTATACCGCCACTACTTTTATTTTTTACTTTTCCCCACTGTATGTTCCTTTACAATACATCTTCTTTGTTGTACTTTCTCTTCTTCTTTTTCCAACCATTTTCTTTTTATTCCCACTACTATACCCCCCTTTGTACTTTCCTGTTGTTCCTTTTCGCGTACTGCATCACCCATGGGTATTCCCTTTCTCACCACTCCCGTTCTTTTCCTTCCAGCCATGTCTCTTGTATTCCCACCACGTCCTGCTCCCTAAAGTACTCCTAGAAATCTTGATCTTTATTCTTTAATCCCACCACATTACAGAGAAGTATCTTTAGTCCGTTCGTCTCTGCCTGTATTATTTCCCTACTTTCCCCTTGTTTCCTTTGTTGTTCTTTCCATTTATTTGACTCGTTTTTCCGTTATTTTGCTGTTTCGTCGCCCTCATTACCCCTTTCTCCCCCCTTTTCTTTTAGTTTTTTGGCCTTTGTCCCTTCTATCTCCCCTTTCTCTGCTTAACTCCCTCGTTCTCTCATTCCATGTGTATCTTTCGCCATGTATCTCCATTTTTCTATGTACTACCCATATTTTACGTACCTCCACTCTTCTTTCCGCGGCTTTCCTTATTATTTCTTTTTGTACTTCCCTTTCTTCCCTCTTTAGGTCGTGGTCTATGTAATTTCCTGCATCCTCAGTTTTCTCTTCTTTACCTTAATCTTCTGCTACTCCTTCCAACTCTCCATTTCCGCCACCACCATCTCATTTTCCCTCTCCCCGCTTATCTCCGTCCCTTTTCAAAATTCTACTCTTACATTTAGTTTCTCTTCCATCATCCCTTGTAATTCTTTATGCGGTTCCTTGCTTCTCCACCCCTGTATTGCGATGTTCTTCCTTTGTCTTCTCTCATCATCGTCTGCTTTTTTTCTAGTTTATCTATTCTCTCTATCAATTCTTGTTTATTCCCCTTCCATTCCTTTTCCCTTTCTTCTATTTTTTCATTCATTTCTTTAATGTCCTTCCTAATTCCCATCATATTTTCTTCCATCATCTCCGAAATTAACTCCTTTATTTTCTCCATTTCTTTCTCTTCCTTCCTCTTTTCGTTTTCTATTATTGCGCTGTTAATGCCTTTTTCCTCTTCTTATGTCTGGTATCTAATCTTGTTTACACGCACCCATAAACCAATAAATGAACTGAAATCAATAAATGTCCAACTAAACTGTTTTTTCTTGCAATTATACAATAAATTAATTCTTCGGTAAAAATCAGTATCAATTTTTATGTGAGTTTAACAAACACCCGGGAAAGGTGATATGTTTTGATAACGCCTTATCGTTTCCGCACATAAATGTTGTATATTTCGTTTCGTTTCTGTGTTGCAAGTACTTGAGATTATTCGTGTTTTCTTTTTTTTAATTCTTGTTGCCTTGGTATCCTGGCATTTTTTTTTGTCGTCGGTTGTATTAACTTCCGATTGTAATTTAGAAAATCATATCTAGTTTGGGCCTTTTTATTACGCGCGATTCGGGAACGAGGATTGGGATTATCATAAAACTATGAATGGTGATTGGTTTCAACATTGGGTGATTCAACAGTTGATTCCTGCGCTGTCCAAACTACCCGGAAATTATGTGGTGGTTATTGATAACGCACCGTATCATTCGGTGCAATTAGAGAAGGCATCCTCACTTTCCAGTAAGAAAGATCAGTTGCAAAAGTTGTTGGTTACGCACGGGGAGGAAACTGACGGCAAAATTCAACATTTTAGGTCCAGACGGAAAAATTATCTAGTTAAGAATAATTTGATGAAGCATGGTTAAGAAGTACTACGATTGCCTCCTTACCATTGGCAGTATAAAATTTTGTAAAAATTATTGCAATAAGTAAATAAATTCTGAACCTCCATCGAAAGATAGGGTCACAACGTTTAAAGATGATTTAACAATGATTTCACATACCTTTAGGGTTTAAAGCTTTTATGGTAACAAAATGAATTGCATGATGTCTGGAACTTATAACTAAAATTCAACTATGTTATCCAACACTATTCTTTTCAAACGCCCTGTACATGGACATTTTAAAAATTGAATTTCCCGCGATTTTGTTTGTCATCATTCCACAAAACACTTCTGGGTTTGATTCAATGGCACATGTCAATAGATAAAATGCACGAAAATAACTATGATAATTAAAATAGGATAATCTATAAAGTGCCTTAACTGTGAATATTCTGTACCAAAGGTTAATAATTATAGTGATTACGTTTCACATACTAAGTTTCACCTGATGTAATATGGCATTGCTTCATCGAGCTTTTAATCTTAAACTATTTAGCTTAACAACAGCCGCCGTGTTTACTGGATTATCAACTGTCAGGTAACTTAATTGCCTTTCTCATACTTTAATTATATATTTATTTACAGTCCTGTAATGGCATCTGCAAATACAAATTGGGAAGATGCTAAATCAATTTATGATTTCAATGTTAAAACGATTAATCATGAAGAAGTTAGCCTTGATAAATATCGTGGTCATGTTTGTATAATTGTAAACGTAGCTTCACAATGTGGTTATACAAAAAATCATTATGAGGAGCTCGGTGAACTTTACGAAAAGTATGGTGAGAGTAAAGGTTTACGTATATTAGGATTTCCTTGTAATCAATTTGGTGGACAAGAACCTGGTGATTCAGCAACTATTTGTAGTTTTGTACGTACACATAATGTTAACTTTGATATGTTTGAAAAAATTAATGTCAATGGTGATGATGCACATCCATTATGGAAGTATTTGAAGCATAAACAAGGAGGTACATTTGGTGATTCTATTAAATGGAATTTTTCCAAATTTATTATTGATAAAAATGGACAACCTGTTGCTAGATTTGGACCAAATACAAGCCCAAATGAATTAGTATCGACATTGGAGAAATATTGGTAAATATGTAAAATGGACATTTTACAGTTTTTAATAATACTCAAATACTGTGTAGGTATATTAAAGATGTATTTTATACTATATTGGTATTTTAAAAACATTTATAAGTAGTATTTTTTAAGGTTATATTAAAAATATAAGAGAATATGGAGTTTTCTTGTTTTGATAGTTACTGATATTCCTGTATGGGTAACTTTCGATAACACTTGTAGTGTGTATGCATATGTATGGTAAATAAGCTGGTACGTATATGCTGGTTTGATTAGTGACATTTTACATTAGATGTCAATATGTCTTTTTATTATGGATTGACTAATATGTTTAATATCGTAGTAATCAACAGGTGCTACTTCACATGAAAATATACAGATTTTTACATAAAACACTTTTAGCAGGACACTTCACGGTTATCAGTAAATGTGTCAGGAGAATCGTTCTAGCAAAATTTAACTATTATTGAGCAAGCTATGTTGGTAATACTAATAGTTATTCTTGGAATGTAATGAATTTGCGTTCTAGCAAAAGGATCATTACTGAATTAGTATAAGAAAAGGGGGCCTATTTGTACATAAAGTTAGGAATGAGCACTCTGTTCTAGTTGAACCAATATTGAACAGTTTATAGGAGTACATAATCTAGCCAAACATGGGCGCTCAACCATACTTAAACTAAATATGATTCCTCTTATTCCTTTTCATCCTACTTGTAAATTATCCGATAATTATAAACCTGCAAGTCATGTGAATACTATCCAGAAAACTTAATAAATTATATATAATTGTATAAGTGGATGTGTGTCATATGTACATAAACAATTACATTAGGCATGATTACCTTTAAACACAGACAATAAAAAATAAAATAGCAATCAACATTAAGTGCTAATAAATATTAAGTGGAAATTATAAAATAAAACAAAAAGGGAGAATATTATATTAGAAGCAGCAGGTAGCGAAAAATATTGGACATTGACATGGTTTTGATACTTGTATTAATAGTATGTTATTTAAATGAAAGTAAACAATTGCAAATGTGTTTTCCTTTCATTGAGCCTTTTCGTCCTACTTGTAAATTATATAAATATTATGAATGCAACTTAAGAAGAATTCCAAACCAACCCCATCCCTTATAATTCTTATGCAGAAAAACCCCTAACCTACTAAGCAATGAACGTAACATAAAGTTGAGAAAACGTTCTATTTCTCTAATATAACTTTACCTTATGACGTATTATTTACTTGAAGGAGAAGTAAATTTTTTTCTTAGATGTGTACAACGTCTCTAGAGAGTTAAATGTTTTCTGAACGTTCATTACTAAAGTTAAACTAAATTCTATAAAGTAGGAAGTAGGAAGTAAGCTTCTTTTCATTCTTGTTGTAGTACGAAAATCTAACTGAATGCTTTCATCAATATTAAAGACAATATAACAAATAATAACGAATGCTAACGTATTTAGGACGGACATAGAACTTCAATGTAACGTCTACAGTACGTCCTAGTTTTTAAGTTTTAGATTACAAACCTCTGTAGAAAGTTACAGTAACCTCAACATTTAACGCATTTCATGACACGTGTTTAGGGCGGACTTCTGTAGAACAATTGTAGTCCTTGAGACGTAACGTTATTAGTAAGCTTTATAAAAAGTTACTATAACATTTTGGTAACGCCATTACGCTTAGTGGGAAAACGTCTCAGAACTACGCAAAAGAGAAAGTGTCTGTATTCTGAAATTACAAAGTTTGCTGATGACTATAATATCTTAAGTTCATGCCAAATCAGACTTTAGGAAAGACCACTCTACAGTGTTTTCTTTCTAGTTAGTAGTGGAGCAGTGTAAAAGGAAACTAGATATAAATAATCTAAATGTCTGTTTTTTTTTTAATTTAAAGAGAGACTTTAAAACAATAGGGTAGATTATTTAAGAAATTGAAGCGATAAGATGGAGGTAAAGCTTTATTAGGTTGGTTGCCAGATTGTTTTACTGGTGGGAAGAAATAAAATTCCTTGTAAGTTTTAAAACCTAACTTAAGGGCTTCTCTATGGCACGTGGATCTTGGAACACTTCGCCCCACAGTGTCAGTCCAAAGAACAATTAATTCACCATAGTTCGAACGCCTGTTTTTTCTAATAATCTTCTTCAATGCCCGTCTATCAGCATCTGATATTTTGGATTTCGACGCATACCGAGGTTTTGTGGCTATTGTACCCGTTGTTTTATAAACTCGAATGATTTTCTGACAGTAAACTTTGATAAATTAACTAGATCGCCAATTTCCGCGTTTGATTTTCCCTTTTTAAATAAATTGATATAATTGAGCGAATTTTTTCATCAACAACCTTTCCACGCGTCATTTTTACTAATAGTAAAAAAAGCAAACTTTCCTTTGTTGGACAAAGGCAAAGCCTACTTGATTATTTCAGATATTCAAAGATTCTTAGAACATAATAAATTCGAGAAAAGCAAATAACTATTTTTTTTTTGTATAAAAATATGTTTTTAACAATTAAAAAATGATTTAAAGTAAAATGTTGCAATAAAATGTTTCAAATTGTTTAAAATGTTGTTACAAATGATAATAAAAATAAATACTTAAATTAAATTTACCGTGAATTAGCATAATTTTATTTAAAAAAAAAAATATTGGTGGGCCAATTGAGATGGGACGGGGCTCGTAGATAGAGTATGTATACCAGTATAAACAGTAGATTAACTGCGTTTTAGCGGGTGTTGTGAGATACATCCTCGTCATTCCTTTAATATTTAAAACGGTGTGATCATTAGATGACTACTTCTATTCATCAAGAATAACATATTATTTTTGAATTATTAACAGAGCGGTTTATTCTCATAAATAGGGTTTGTTAAGACAACATAAATGTAAGCTTTCGATTTGTTGAAATCTAATGCATCCATATTAAAATCTTTTTTGACATTTGTCAACACCTAGTTTTCATATAGTCTCATTTTAATTTCATCATATTGAAACTTTCCACTTCGCACTTAGGATATTGAAAGCTTACGATTATAAAAATTGATAGTCATGAACTTAAACTTACATGACCTTTGATTTGCTCACAATAAGATACCTATGTAAGTTTCTTTATTTACATTTTGGGACACCAATATCATTTTTAATTTAAAATATTTACCGTGTGTATATAAATAAATATTTTTGTTTGGTGTGTATAACTGTTAAAATTTATGTTTGTGCTCTCGTATATAATACTTGTAAAACTAATATCTAACCTTTTGCGTCTGCGCTAATCATAGATGTATTTTTGTAAAATGCTGTCAGTGCTAGCTTGGCATTAATGTTAATTAAGTAATTTTTATGTTGAGACGCTTTTAAGTACATGCATTTAAATGTCCCATGTAATTTTTTTAGTAAATAGTAAAACAATTTCAGTATCTGACCTTTTTCTCACTCTCAGGGTTAAAACTGTGATACTACTTTTAAAGGCATCCAACGATTCGTTACAATTATTAATTAGTGAATAATAATTTATTTAAAATGAAGGTACATTTGTTTCATCAGCATTAGCGGTATTATTTTTAATGAACTCACGTCCATGTTTTTATGTTTGAATTTTTCAAATTTGACAAAATTGTTTACTACATCTTTAACAATTTTTAACAAACATTACTACTGACGAAGATAACTGTAAGTGTTATCGAAACGTTTAGATTGTATAATTTAAAGTACACCATTAAAAAATCCCAAAAAAGATAAGTATTTTATCACGTCCAGCTTGTACAAAATCTGGGTTGTGTTAATATGGGAAGCTACTAAAATACATCTGGTATGAAACAACACACCACCTTCCTACTCACAAAGTGTAAATTACAAGAAATGAAATAATACATTTTTTAGGACAATTAAGCAACCTCTTTGTAATACGTTCATATTGAAAATAGGCAATATTATAAAAACAATAATAATTTATGTCAGATTTATACATTCATGTCAGATAAAGGTTTTAATAGACAATATGCTAATTTCAAAACACAAAATTTCCAAAGTCGCCCGTTTCTATAAAAATGTCGAAAATGCAGTCGAATCACTTTAAATCTTATTTAATTAATTCTTAAGCCTTATTTTGCTTCGTATTAACAAAAGAAAAGGTATGTAAAATTCAATTATCACGAAAAAATTGTTTACACATTTTCCTATAAAGTTGATCGTAATTCAGATATTGAAAAAAGCTTAAATGCCACCTTGGAATTTTGTTGAAGCCAAATTACGCATCGCGTAAAAGAATCAGCTCCAGAAAAAATGAAAACAAGCTTACATATACACGCACAAGCGCGTGCATACACACACACACACACACACACACACACACACACACACACACACACACACACACACACACACACACACACACACACACACACACAGACACACGCACACACAGACAAACTTAGAGTAACATTTCATGGTACTGACAGGAAGTATAATTAATTAATAATTAGCTTAACTAATTAAGAATTGCGAGAAAGTGTTTTGGTGTAAGTTTATATAAAAACGAAAATAAAGTCCACATTGGTTGTACAGCGCGATTAATACCAAAACTACCTCTTAATATTGAAAGTTGAGTAAGCAACTATTATGAGAGTTTGCGATTACCCGGTTATTTTTATTTCTTATGAGATGTCAGTAACTTTTAGTTTACCCAATTTTGGATTATAGTGGACTGCTTATCTAATCACTTTTTCCTAGAATTACCAGATTTACTTATTGGTGTATATATGTAGTTTATCGATTTATGTAGCTACGTATTTCTAGTTTTTTTAAGAAGTAACACTTGTGTAAAGATGTAACATTTTTTTCACTATATGTATTAAATGTTGTATATTGTATTAATGTAGTTGACCTCCAGTGATTTGAACTTTAGACAGTTCATTATCAGCATTATAATTTATTACTCTTCTTGGCCATTATTACAAAGGTACTTATTTGCAGGGGGTTAAAATCTGGATCCCTGCAGTTTAACACATGTTTAGCTTTATTTTTTGTATTATCAGGGTAGGTTAAGATAATTTTATTAAATTAAGCTACCTTTCAAAATTCAAATATATGTTGCACTGTGATTGCGAAATTTGAAGCAACATGACTGAACGCCGTTACATTTAGTTCCGTTTAATTAATTCAGTTGGAAAATTTAAAGGTTTGATATATTATAATTTAATTTTAATTTATATATATATATATATATATATATATATATATATATATATATATATATATATATATATATTTCAGAATTTAATCATTAAATTTGACTAAAATAATAAGCTACGTGTTGCTATAGTGTATTTCTGAAATAAATTATAAGGTTGAGAACTGTCAAGTCACACTGGCATTTCTTAAGTTAATTTATGTTTGCTTCGTTAATAATCTTGACCCATTTAAAATTAGTAAGCGTACTTACCAATATTGTTTTTATGTGTGATGTTATGAAACAAAGTAAACACGGTGTACTTTACAAATAAATTTTTGTACGTGTAATCTTCAAGTGGACTTGGGGCTATATTTAGCTTTCGTGTTTTGTAAATTTATTTAACTGTTGTTTAACTAATATTTTGGCACTAATTAAGAGCATTAAGCATATTTATGCAAATATTATGTCATCAGGATATCATCAAATCAAGTGAACTTTAAACATTTTAGGTTTACTACTAAAATTGAACTGTTAGATATTTGAATTTATACATGGACCCTCTGAGCTGAGGCAATTGTTGATTACTTTTACTTCAATTAAGCATACGGCCAGTTTTGGGGCCGTGTATAATCGACCTAATGTAGATTTTCTACTACTAAGTGTTGGCAAGATGTAATAATCCACGTTTTGCCTATTTGAGGTAGTACTATTTGTCTAGGTAATATATAGATTAATTACACTTGTTTGGCAGTCAATACAAGATTTTTGAAAGGCCGAACTCAATCATATGGATTTTACCAAAGAAGAAATGTGCCAACTAGCTGAGAGGTAATTGACCTTCTTTTACTGATACTACTATTACAAAATGTAATTCAAGAGTAATAAGTTACAGAGATCTTGATAGGGTTAATCAAAAACTGTTTAAAAATAAAATAAACACTATTGACTGGATGTTGATGCAAAGATTAATATGATATAGTAAGCTTGAATTTCCCCTGTTTAGAAAAATAGGGTTATTAAAGCCATAGGTTAATGAAAATATTAGGTTAATGATGAAACTTCGTGATAAAGCCTTAAGCTCATATAAACCGTCAAGACGTAAGAGAGGTTGTAGATTAGCGTGTACTTAAAAAGAAAATGGAATTTTTATAAGAAACTCTGTAATGTTACTGTTTTCATATGGAGAGAGAAGAAAGAATTCATTGAGAACACTTTGAAAAATAGTAGTGATCGACTGTTAAGTTTTTTTTATAGAATTGTGCACCCGAACAGGCTAAATTTGGCCCATCTTGCTAAAACACTCAGGAACACTGAGGAGGATGGATAGAGCGACATTGAATTGCCGAGTGATGCCTATAAACAGCTACCTTAAATTTTTTCATATAAGTGAGAGGAAAACAGGAACTAGGGAGATCATTCCTGAGTTTAGAAGCCGTGTAGAAGGATGTGGATTGCGCCCGTTTGGTACGAGAAGTGGAGATTTGTGCTGCATACTGATGATGTGAGTGAGCGAACCGAGCATTCCTAGCAAAGGTAACCCGACATGGTATCAAATAATGTAATTCAGCAGCACAATTGCCATTGTAATACCGATAATACAAAGAAGGAACTGAAACGATTCTTCTGTGCTCAAGGGACTATATGTCAGAAGTTAAGAACGGCTAATTTATAATCCTAATCGCTCTCTTTTGAATAGATCAACGATACATATTAAAAGAGAGAAGTTTCAGAAACTTTAAAAAACCCAACGAATTAAATTATTCACTACTAAGTATTGCTAATCCTACCGTAGTCAACTACTACGACGCGATCAAAAACTCCCGACACAGCCGCTCGTATGGAAACATAACGTTAGTAATCATTTGCCGCAACATATGTGATAGTGCACCCATACTAAGTATAACCTCAAAACTGAAATTTGACGTTTAATGTTTTTGATTGGAAAGAAAGGTGGAACCGCCCTTATGAAACATGTCGTTAGTAACCATTTGCAGCATCACTATGATAGTGCACCAATACTAAACAGAACATAATTGTACTGTTACCCATATTTGTTATTTGTTAGTAACAATTTGTAAAATAAATTAAATCTCTTTCAATTTGTTTTTTTTGTTCTTTGCGTTATTTCGAATAATTTGGGCATTCCTAAACATTAAACGTCAAATGTCACTTGTTGAGGTTATACTTAGTATGGACGTACCATCACATATGTTGCGGCAAATAGTTACTAACGTCATGTTTCATAAGAGCTGTTGTGGCAATAATTATTGATATCATTGTATAGTTCTCACTTAAGCTAAAAATGATCAGTACATTCATTTTACAACCTATTACTCGTAAGCATGTATCGACTAGGCGTTAAGGACAAGTACGAAGTCCGTGGATATCTATAGTACATGGATGAAAGTAATTACGTTAATTCTACCATACTGCACTGATTCTATTATTAACATAATAAATTGTTTTATTTCAACCGGCTATGTACCTACAACATGGAATACCCAACTTTAATAATTCCACAAGTTCTAACGGTATGTGCTTAATTAGTACTTTACCAGTTCTGTCTGACGTTCTTGATACCCATTGACCAGCCTAACCAGCATAGCCATTCTTTAGTCATTACCCGCCTAAATTAGAACGAAGTAAGCGATCCAAATTGTACAATAAAATTCACGAATAGAAAATATTTGACATCAATGAAATCGAGAATAAACTCTAATTATTTGCTTAAAGAGAAATATGTGTTCCACAATGAAACCAAAAATAAAATCTAATTATTTAATTAAACATAAAAATGAGAAAACTCTGAAGATTTTCAATAAAACTTTTGTTAGTTTTAAATGATAATTTTAAACCGTGATCTACAATGTAAATGTTGGATGGAACTTAATTAAGTTAAATTACAGATACTAATTACTGTCTGATCAAAAAGATTTCGAATCCTCAAACGTAAACAATTTTACTGTATATTGCAAATTCTCATTGATATTGTATGTAACATTCTTAAATTGATTAGATTAGAGTCACAGGTTGCGACGTTCCGACTCTAACAAAAGAGAGAATTAATTTTGTATTAAAATAATTAGTGCATATTTAGCAACTGCAGCAAAAGCAAAAATCTAGGCTATTGTTGGTAACACAATGAGCTTTCAAAATTTCATTCAAACTGCACCTCATGTGTAACAATAGTCAGTTGAAAAAATCTAATTTGATGGATTATTTGTAATTATTAACTAAACCGATATTTAATTAATTTTTTTTTGTACACCAAGTAGCAAATTTATTGTACCATTCTCTCCGCCCCGTGATAAGAAATCACCTAGCATATTTATACTACAAAAATATTAGTAATTTTTATTTAATAAATACTTGCTCAAATATTACTTCTAAAAAGTAATTTAACACACTCGCGGGCAAAGCGGCATATGCCGCTCTATACGCAGGGACAAAGCGTAATGTGCCGCTCAAATTTCAGACACCACAGAAGTCAAAGCTCGAAATGTAGCGCAATAATACATATAAAATAATATGTAGCCAGGCCTACTGTCCCAGGAAAAAACAAAAAATAACGTGAAATGTCCTTACACACAATTTTAATTGTAAACACGTGATGTGTATGCATTTAACTGTAAACAATTGTAGCTTATTACTGTGTTTTTCTTATCGTTTTTGTGTCTAAATGTGTATAACTAGTGTCTTAATGAGGTAAGATATTTAGTTTTGTGCTATACATTGTTTTGATATACAATCAACAAAAGAAAACTAAGATAAACAATATATACCTACATTTTGAGGTTATGTAGGAAAAATAGGTAGATATTTTAGATATGTACTACAATATTAGAAGAGTGACTGCAATAATTATAAAATTTTCTTCATTTTGTAATACAGATACAGGGTGTTCCATAAGATATTGCAAACAAAGTTTTTTGCTTATATCTGTTATGTGGGGATTAAGAATAAAAAATGTGAAATAAAAGTCAATCTAATATGGGATAGACATTGTAAAGCAGATATGTATTACAGCTATGGACACAAATGTTAAATTGCATTTAAATATTCTATATTATATTACAGAGGCCTTATAAAAGTGTTGAATTCCAGTCAGATTTTTATAACATATTACAGGGATGGACAAAAATATTGTACTGCATTTAATTATTTTTTACGTTTATGGTAAGTTAAAAACGGACTTCCTCTTTACAGGAAATGAATCCAAAAGAAGGACAGAGATTTCTTCGACTCATGGATGAGGCGAAAGTGAACATTCCAGTTCCGATCCATTTAGCAGCGATGATGACCTGGCAGATGCAACATGTGACGATGAAGATTACACTTTACGTTCATCCGATGAGACCCACTCTTCTGAGCATGAAGTAGTTGCCCAAGGAGAAGATACCGCAGACAATGAAGAAGAATACTGAGATTTAACTTCGGATATTCCTAATTTTGAGTTTGATGAAATAAGTTGTGGTATTTGTATAAACTTTGTTGGGGAACCACTAACCGTGATGGAGTGTTTTGAAAAGTTTTGGTATAACGACATCATGCAAATGTTGCTTGATTTTATGAATACATATGCTATTTTTAGCAGAATAATAACCGTCCCAAAAGAAAATTCTGCAGATATTCCAATATAAAGCCGATTACAATAGAGGAGCTAAAGCAATTTCTTGGAATTCCTCAAGCTCAGATAAAATTTCCTTCTATCAGAAAAATATTTAGTATGGATCCTTTATATTATTCTCCATTGTTCCACTATACATTATCAGACGGGAGGTACGAAGAACTTTTGCGGTATTTTTCGTGCTCATATGGCCAAGAAATTGATACCATGGACAAATTGAATAAATTGAAACCCTTTCTAAACAAGTTGTTGCTAAATTTTCAAAATAACTACTATCCACCTGAACGGTGTTAGTTGATGAGGCACTTTTACTTGTTCGTGGGCGCTCTAGCTTTAGGCTATATATTAAAAACAAAAGACCTAGGCACGGTATTAAATTCTACGAGCTTTGTACAACAGATGGCTTTGTTTTGAACATGAAAATTTACAATAGCCGCTCTGAAGATGACCTTGTACACAAAGGACAAAATAAGACAGAAGCAGTGGTATTTTCTTTGATGGAGCCCTACTTAGACCGTGGTCATCACGTAGTAATGGACAAATTTTATAATAGTGTCAGTCTCTCTAAGAAACTTCTAAGCAGAAAAACCCATGCTAGTACTCTCCGGTCTAACAGGTTTGGTAATCCGAAAGCTGTCATAAGCACGAAACTAAGAATGGGTCAATGTAAATATGAACGAAAAGGTAGCGTTTATGTTTCAAAGTGGCATGATAAGCGAGACGTCATTTGTATAACAAAATATCAACCAGCGCCAATAAAGTTTCCTAACAGATTTGATAAATGAAAATAAAGCCTGTGAAGGATGCGGGTACAACGATTTGATCTCGGGAGTAGATCGTTGTGATCAGATGACCAGTTTCCCGTAAATTCATCAGGTAGTACAAAAGGTGATGTTTCACTTGTTAGACGTTGGTATCTGGAATACCTATTACGTGATAAAAACTAACCATTCTAAAATACAGGGAACAACTAATTCGAGATTTACTTAACATAGACCTCGAATTGAATGATGGGAGAAAACTAATGCATGACGGACCTTTGCATGGTGGGAAGCGCAAACGAACAGAGAGAGCACCTAATTTTCCAAATATGCGTTTTCCAGGAGATATTCCAAATCGAAAGGATCCGCAGAAATCCTTTCATATGAGGTGCTAGGAATACCTAAAACAAAAGAAACGCAAGAAAACCAAATATATGTGCTAAACATGTCCCGACCAACCTCCATTTATATTGTACCCTGCTTACCATACAAATACACAGTAAGATTACTTATTTGTATTTGAAAACCATTTATGTAATGGATGATTGAATAACAAAAATGAACGGTTCCATTATTCTCTATGCGGCATATGCCGCTTTGTCCCTTGTACTAAAAGTTCGTCATCTGCAGGGACAAAGTGGTATTTGCTGAGCTCGTAAAATATGACAATAAACCCTTAGCAATAATCAATATTCTATCTTTAAAGATTACAAAAATATGGTAGTGACCTTTTGGAAACCATACGAAAACCCATGGTGTCTGCGAATGTGTTAAAATTAGTAGTGTAAATTAACCTCTACTGAATAACCGTTTGTTGAGACTTATGGCCTTATAAATGACTTTAGTTAAACTCAGTTCGTATTTATTAAAATCAATCATTAATCATTAAATACTGGTAAAACCTATATCCCAAATCGCCTTCCCGTTCTAATTAACTATAATTTGAGAAGTGTTTTCAATCGCTGTATTGAATCCGTTCGTTGTAGTTACCTTGTGCGCCCGTTTGGAAACAGAACGTCCAGAATGCTGGATTTAATTATTTCTGTAGGTGGGTGCTCGAGGCATCCCATTTCTATCCAGGATTTGAAAAGTGCGTGTTATTTTAAGCCTAGTCAAATGCAAATATATTTTTTGGTTAAGAAATTAATGACTCCAAAGCCAATTTAAATTATTTAGCCGTCACTTTCAGTAGACTATTACCCTTACGTGTTCTATAATTCAACTCCAACTCCAATTTCATGGGGTGTTCCCCAAGGGTCAGTACTCGGTCCCATTTTATTCAATTTGTACATGTGTGATTTTCCAAATTATTTAACAAATGTGTGCCAGTATTTTGCTCATAACAAATAATTGTATTTTAAATTTAATATCGATTCAGTTCTAAATGCAGTACAATATGTAAACGAAGACTTGGGTAATGTTGTTCAATGGTCCAGCCTATTTTTACCTATTTACTACTATTTACATGTCCTTTCATTGTTTCATGTTTCCTCCATCTATTCCTCAAGTATTTCTTCTACACTCCTATCATCCTCACTTAACTCCTTACACTTTTTTGTCATATGCCTTATATTCTCCATTCCTTCCCCGCATAATCTACATCTTTTTTCTTTCTCTTTTCTCCAATACTTGTTTCCCCACTCTTCATTACCGCATCTCAATCTCGCTATGATTTTTTTCTTTCCATTCTTCCTTTTCCCTTTCAGATATTCTAGTATCCCATCTCTTTTAATACTTTTGTAATTTGCATTGTATTTTGCTTGTCCTATTTTTACCTATTTTTCTTGATTTTGGACATCCCTGTCCATTCTTATTACATCTTCTCTTACTCTTACTCCCTCTACCATTAGCTTCTCTACTTCCTCCGTCGTCCGTGTTTTTATAATATTCCTCCCTCCCCTCTTGTCTGTATCTCACTCCCCCTTCCTTTATCTCTTTTCAGCATGCCTGTAATATTTTACATTTCTTTCTCATATTTCATTGCCCTTCTTCCGGTCTCCACTCTTATTTTTCTACTTACACTCCCTCCTTATAATATACACCGGTGTCTCCTTCTCCAGCCCCAGTACCGATTTCCAATATTTTTCTTGCAGTCCTTCCACCTCTTTTTCTGCATACACTCCCACACTTCTGCCCCATATAGTACCACACTTTGTATTAATTCTTCAAATAGCAGCTTCTTTTTCCCTAGGTCCACTCCAACCAACCTTTCCCCACAGTCCGCACTTGTCCTATTAATTTATTCTTTTTTCTCACTCTTTCCTTCATGTGTTCTCCATCCTTGTTGTCATGTCTCATTGTATATCCCAGGTATGTGAATTCCTTCACCTGTTCAACTTCCTCCTCTCCTCATTACCACTATTTCTTTTTTCTTCTCCCCCCTCCCTTTCTGAGTAGGATTTTTGTTTTTTGTGTTTACTTCTAGTTCCTTTCTTTTCATATATCTTCCTATCGTCTTCACCATCTACTTCATTTCTTTTCCTTCCTTCGCCACCAACACTATGTCGTCTGCGTACGCCAGCGACCATACCTTCAATTTCTCTACCACCAATCCTCCCGTTTGCTGCCCCCATAGTATCTCCTCCAGATCCCCAGTATATATCGAGAAGAGGCTTGGGCTTAGTGGGCATCCCTGTCTCAGGTCCTTCCTTGTTACGAATTCCTCGCTCATCTCCCCATTCACTCTTACTCTGCTCTTCGTTTCCTTATAGATTTCCTTCATCCTTTCTATCAGTTTTTCATTTATCTTCTTTTTTCTCAACTGTTCACATAGATTTTCCCGACTCACTCTGTCGAACGCCGCCTTTAAGTCTACGAATAACGCCACCATTTTCCCATTTTTCTTATCTAGTTCTTTATTTGCCATGTGCTTCATATATATATATATATATATATATATATATATATATATATATATATATATATATATATATGTGTATATTCCTGAATCCCGCCGTCCCTCTGGAATCAGTTTCTTTTCCTCTATCTCGTTCTGAAGTCTTTCTTCTAGTACCGTCGCGTATATTTTATATGCCGTGTTTAATAACGTCGCTCCCCTATAATTTTCTACTTCTTTTCTGATTTTTGAAAGGTCGAACTCAATCATATGAATTATACCAAAGAAGAAATGTGCCAACTCACGTTACTGTTAATAGCTGAGAGGTAATTGACCTTCTTTTACTGATACTACTATTACAAAATGTAATTCAAGAGTAATAAGTTACAGAGATCTTGATAGGGTTAATCAAAAACTGTTTAAAAATAAAATAAACACTATTGACTGGATGTTGATGCAAAGATTAAATATAGTAAGCTTGAATTTCCCCTGTTTAGAAAAATAGGGTTATTAAAGCCATAGGTTAATGAAAATATTAGGTTAATGATGAAACTCCGTAATAAAGCCTTAAGCTCATATAAAGCGTCAAGACGTAAGAGAGGTTGTAGATTAGCGTGCACTCAAAGAAAATGGAATTTTTATAAGAAACTCTGTAATGTTACTGTTTTAATATGGAGAGAAAAGAAAGAATTCGTTGAGAACACTTTAAAAAATAATGGTGATCGACTGATAAGTTTTTTTTATAGAACTGTGCACCTGAACAGGCTAAATTAGGCCCATCGTGCTAAAACACTCAGGAACATTTAGGAGGATGGATAGAGCGGCATTGAATTGCCAAGAGATCCTATAAACAGCTACCTTAAATTTTTTCATATCATAAGTGAGAGAAAAACAGGAAGTAGGGAGATCATTCCTGAGTTTAGAAGCCGTGTAGAAGGATGTGGATTGCGCCCGTTTGGTACGAGAAGTGGAGATTTGTACTGCATACTGGTGATGTGAATGAGCGAACCGAGCATTTCTAGTAAAGGTAGCCCGAGATGGTATCAAATAATGTAATTCAGCAGCACAATTGCCATAGTAATACCGATAATACAAAGAAGGAACTGAAACGATTCTTCTGTGCTCAAGGGACTATATGTCAGAAGTTAAGAACGGCTAATTTATAATCCTAATCGCTCTCTTTGAATAGATCAACGATACATATTAAAAGAGAGAAGTTTCAGAAACTTTAAAAACCCAACGAATTAAATTATTCACTACTAAGTATTGCTAATCCTACCGTAGTCAACTACTACGACGCGATCAAAAACTCCCGACACAGCCGCTCGTATGGAAACATAACGTTAGTAATCATTTGCCGCAACATATGTAATAGTGCGCCCATACTAAATATAACCTCAAAACTGAAATTTGACGTTTAATGTTTTTGATTGGAAAGAAAGGTGGAACCGCCCTTATGAAACATGTCGTTAGTAACCATTTGCAGCATCACTATGATAGTGCACCAATACTAAACAGAACATAATTGTACTGTTACCCATATTTGTTATTTGTTAGTAACAATTTGTAAAATAAATTAAATCTCTTTCAATTTGTTTTTTTGTTCTTTGCGTTATTTCGAATAATTTGGGCATTCCTAAACATTAAACGTCAAATGTCACTTGTTGAGGTTATACTTAGTATGGACGTACCATCACATATGTTGCGGCAAATAGTTACTAACGTCATGTTTCATAAGAGCTGCTGTGGCAATAATTATTGATATTGTATAGTTCTCACTTAAGCTAAAAATGATCAGTACATTCATTTTACAACCTATTACTCGTAAGCATGTGTCGACTAGGTGTTAAGGACAAGTACGAAGTCCGTGGATATCTATAGTACATGAATGAAAGTAATTACGTTAATTCTACCATACTGCACTGATTCTATTATTAACATAATAAATTGTTTTATTTCAACCGGCTATGTACCTACAACATGGAATACCCAACTTTAATAATTCCACAAGTTCTAACCGAATGTGCATAATTAGTACTTTACCAGTTCTGTCTGACCTTCTTGATACCCATTGACCAGCCTAACCAGCATAACCATTCTTTAGTCATTACCCGCCTAAATTAGAACGAAGTAAGCGATCCAAATTGTACAATAAAATTCACGAATAGAAAATATTTGACATCAATGAAATCGAGAATAAACTCTAATTACTTGCTTAAAGACAAATATAAGTGTTCCACAAGGAAACCAAAAATAAAATCTAATTATTAAATTAAACGTAAAAATGAGAAAACTCTGAAGATTTTCAATAAACCTTTTGTTAGTTTTAAATGATAATTTTAAACCATGATCTACAATGTAAATGTTGGATGGAACTTAATTAAATTAAATTACAGATACTAATTAATGTCTGATCAAAAGATTTCGAATCCTCAAACGTAAACAATTTTACTGTATATTGCAAATTCTCATTGATATTGTATGTAACATTCTTAAATTGATTAGATTAGAGTCACAGGTTGCGACGTTCCGACTCTAACAAAGAGAGAATTAATTTTGTATGCAGGGACAAAGCGTAATGTGCCGCTCACATTTCAGACACCACAGAAGTCAAAGCTCGAAATGTAGCGCAATAATACATATAAAATAATATGTAGCCAGGCCTACTGTCCCAGCAAAAAACAAAAAATAACCTGAATTGTCCCTACACACAATTTTAATTGTAAACATGTGATGTGTATGCATTTCACTGTAAACAATTGTAGCTTATTATTGTGTTTTTCTTATCGTTTTTGTGTCTGAATGTGTATAAGTAGTGTCGTAATGAGGTAAGATATTTAGTTTTGTGCTATACATTGTTTTGATAGACAAACCAACAAAAAAAAACTAAGATAAATAATATGTACCTACATTTTGAGGTTAGGTGGGAAGAATAGGTAGATATCATTTTAGATATGTACTTCAATATTAGAAGAGTGACTGCAATAATTATAAAATTTTCTTCATTTTGTAATACAGATACAGGGTGTTCCATAAGATATTGCAAACAAAGTTTTTTTTGCTTATATCTGTTATGTGGGGATTAAGAATAAAAAAATGTGAAATAAGTCAATCTAATATGGGATAGACATTGTAAAGCAGAAATGTATTACAGCTATGGACACAGATCTTGAATTGCATTTAAATATTCTATATTATATTACAGAGGCCTTATAAAAGTGTTGAATTCCAGTCAGATTTTTATAACATATTACAGGGATGGACAAAAATATTGTACTGCATTTAATTATTTTTTTTACGTTTATGGTAAGTTAAAAACGGACTTCCTCTTTACAGGAAATGAATCCAAAAGGACAGATTTCTTCGACTTTATGGATGAGGCGAAAGTGAACATTCCAGTTCCGATCCATTTAGCAGATGCAACATATGACGATGAAGATTACACTTTACGTTCATCCGATGAGACCCACTCTTCTGAGCATGAAGCAGTTGCTCAAGAAGAAGATACCTCAGAAAATGAAGAAGAATACTGCGATTTAAGTTCGGATATTCCTAATTTTGAGTTTGATGAAACAAGTTGTGGTATTCGTATAAACTTTGACGGGGAACCACTAACGGTGATGGAGTGTTTTGAAAAGCTTTGGGATAACGAAATCATGCAAATGTTGCTTGATTCTATGATTACATATGCTATTTTTAGCAGAATAATAACCGTCCCAAAAGAAAATTCTGCAGATATTCCAATATAAAGCCGATTACAATAGAGGAGCTAAAGCAATTTCTTGGAATTCCTCAAGCTCAGATAAAATTTCCTTCTATCAGAAAAATATTTAGTATGGATCCTTTATATTATTCTCTATTGTTCCACTATACATTATCAGACGGGAGATACGAAGAACTTTTGCGGTATTTTCGTGCTCATATGGCCAAGAAATTGATCCCACGGACAAATTGAATAAATTGAAACCCTTACTAAACAAGTTGTTGCTAAATTTTCAAAATAACTACTATGCACCGGAGCGGTTGTCACTTGATGAGGCACTTTTACTTGTTCGTGGGAGCTTTAGGCTGTATGTTAAAAACAAAAGAGCTAGGCACGGTATCAAATTCTACGAGCTTTGTACAACAGATGGCTTTGTTTTGAACATGAAAATTTACAATGGCCGCTCTGAAGATGACCGTGTACACAAAGGACAAAAGAAGACAGAAGCAGTGGTATTTTCTTTCATGGAGTCCTACTTAGACCGTGGTCGTCACGTAGTAATGGACAACTTTTATAATAGTGTCAGTCTCTCTAAGAAACTTCTAAGCAGAAAAACCCATACTAGTACTCTCCGGTCTAACAAGTTTGGTAATCCGAAAGCTGTCATAAGCACGAAACTAAGAATGGGTCAATGTAAATATGAACGAAAAGGTAGCGTTTATGTTTCAAAGTGGCATGATAAGCGAGACGTCATTTGTATAACAAAATATCAACCAGCGCCAATAAAGTTTCCTAACAGATTTGATAAATGAAAATAAAGCCTGTGAAGGATGCGGGGTACAACGATTTGATCTCGGGAGTAGATCGTTGTGATCAGATGACCAGTTTCCCCGTAAATTCATCAGGTAGTACAAAAAGGTGATGTTTCACTTGTTAGACGTTGGTATCTGGAATACCTATTACGTGATAAAAACTAACCATTCTAAAATACAGGGAACAACTAATTCGAGATTTACTTAACATAGACCTCGAATTGAATGATGGGAGAAAACTAATGCATGACGGGCATTTGCATGGTGGGATGCGCAAACGAACAGAGATAGCACCGAATGTTCCAAATATGCGTTTTCCAGGGGATATTCCAAATCGAAAGGATCCGCAGAAATGCTTTCATATGAGGTGCTAGGAATACCTAAAACAAAAGAAACGCAAGAAAACCAAATATATGTGCTAAACATGTCCCGACCAACTTATATTTATATTGTACCCTGCTTACCATACAAATACACAGTAAGATTACTTATTTGTATTTGAAAACCATTTATGTAATGGATGTTTGAATAATAAAATGAACTGTTCCATTATTCTTTATGCGGCATATGCCGCTTTGTCCCTTGTACTAAAAGTTCGTCATCTGCAGGGACAAAGCGGTATTTGCTGAGCTCGTAAAATATGACAATAAACCCTTAGCAACCTGTTTCAATAATCTATCTTTAAAGTTTACAAAAATATGGTAGTGGTCTTTTGGAAACCACATTAAAACTCATGGTATCTGCGAATGTGTTAAAATTAATAGTGTAAATTAACCTCTACTGAATAACCGTCTGTTGAGATTTATGACCTTATAAATGATTTTAGTTAAAATGAGTTCGTATTTATTAAAAATCAATCATTAATCATTAAATACTGGTAAAAACCTATATCCCAAATCGCCTTCCCGTTCTAATTAACTATAATTTTAGAAGTATTTTCAATCGCTGTGTTGAGTCCGTTCGCTGCAGTTACCTTGTGCGCCCGTTTGGAAGCAGAAGGTCCAGAATCCTGGATTTAATTATTTCTGTGGATGGGTGCTCGAGCTATCCCATTTCTACCCCAGGATTTGAAAAGTGCGTGTTATTTTAAGTCTAGTCAGATGCAAATATATTCTTTGGTTAAGAAATTAATTACTGAAAAGCCAATTTAAATTATTTAGCCGTGAGAGTTGAGTGCAGGCGTCACTTTCAGTAGACTATTACCCTTAAAGGTTCTATAATTCAACTAAGTCTCCAATTTCATGGGGTGTTCCTCAAGGGTCAGTACTCGGTCCCATTTTATTCAATTTGTACGTGTGTGATTTTCCAAATTATTTAACAAATCTTTGTCAGTATTTTGCTCATAACAAATAATTGTATTTTAAATTTAATATCGATTCAGTTCTAAATGCAGTACAATATGTAAACGAAGACTTGGGTAATGTTGTTCAATGGTCCAGACTATTTTTACCTATTTACTACTATTTACACGTCATTTCATTTTTTCATGTTTCCTCCATCCATTCCGCTCCCCCTCCCATTTCCTCAAGTATTTCTTCTACACTCATATCCTCCTCCCTTAACTCCCTACAATCTTTTGTCATATGCCTTATACTCTCCATTCCTTTCCCGCATAATCCATATCTTCTTTCTTCTCCTTTTCTCCAATACTTGTTTCCCCACTCTTCATTACCGCATCTGAATCTCGCTATTATTTTTTCTTTCTATTCTTCCCTTTTCCTTTCAGATATTCTGGTATCCCATCTCCTTTAATCTTTTTGTAATTTGCATTGTATTTTGCTTGTCCTATTTTTACCTATTTTTCTTGATTTTGGACATCCCTGTCCATTCTTATTACATCTTCTCTTACTCTTACTCCCTCTACCCTTAGCCTCTCTACTTCCTCTGTCGCACATCCTTTTTTTTATAATATTCCTCCCTCCTCTCTTGTCCGTATGTCACTCTCCCTTCCTTTATCTCTTTTCAGCATGCCTGTAATATTTTACATTTCTTTCTCATATTTCATTGCCCTTCTTCCGGTCTCCACTCTTATTTTTTCTACTTGCACTCCCTCCCTTATAATATACACCGGTGTCTCCTTCTCCAGCCCCAGTACCGATTTCCAATATTTTTCTTGCAGTCCTTCCACCTCTTTTTTCTGCATACACTCCCACACTTCTGCCCCATATAGCACCACACTTTGTATTAATTCTTCAAATATCAGCTTCCTTTTCCCTAGGTCCACTCCAACCAACCTTTCCCCCACAGTCCGCACTTGTCCTATTAATTTATTCTTTTTTCTCACTCTTTCCTTCATGTGTTCTCCATCCTTGTTGTCATGTCTCATTGTATATCCCAGGTATGTGAATTCCTTCACCTGCTCAACTTCCTCCTCTCCTCATTACTACTATTTCTTTTTTCTTCTCCCCCCTCCCTTTCTGAGTAGGATTTTTGTTTTTTGTGTTTACTTCTAGTTCCTTTCTTTTCATATATCTTCCCATCGTCTTCACCATCTCCTTAATTTCTTTTTCTTCCTTCGCCACCAACACTATGTCGTCTGCGTACGCCAGCGACCGTACCTTCAATTTCTCTACCACTAATCCTCCCCTTTGCTAGCCCCATAGTATCTCCTCCAGATCCCCCGTATATATCGAGAGGAGACTTGGGCCTAGTAGACATCTCTGCCTTAGGCCTTTCCTTGTTACGAATTCCTCGTTCATCCCCATTCACTCTCTCTCTGCTCTTCGTTTCCTTATAGATTTTCTCCATCCTTTCTAGCAGTCTCTCATTTATCTTTTTTTTCTCAAGTGTTCCCATAGATTTTCCCGACTCACTCTGTCGAACGCCGCCTTTAAGTCTACGAATAACGCCACCATTTTCCCACTTTTCTTATCTAGTTCTTTATTTGCCATGTGCTTCATTATATATATATATATATATATATATATATATATATATATATATATATGTGTATATTCCTGAATCCCGCCGTCCCTCTGGAATCAGTTTCTTTTCCTCTATCTCGTTCTGAAGTCTTTCTTCTAGTACCGTCGCGTATATTTTATATGCCGTGTTTAATAACGTCGCTCCCCTATAATTTTCTACTTCTTTTCTGTCCCCTTTTTTTGTATACCGGGCATGTTACTCCTACTCTCCATCTCCCCGGCAATCCTTCTCCTCCATATTCTATTAATTATTTCCGCCATCCTTTTTGCTACCTTTTTTCTCACTCTTGTCCCCTTGTATTCAATCTTCTCTCGTTGTTTTACCTTTTTTCACTTTCCCAATTGCCTCTATTACTTCTTCTTCTTTTATTCCTTCCTCTTCGTCTTCTTCCTTGTCTTTCTCCTTTTTTCTATCTATGTTCTCCCTCCAGCACCTTCCTGAAGAATTTCTCCCATTCCTTTATTGGTATTCCGTCTGTGTCCCTCTTCTCTTCTTTTCTTTGTTTAGATATTTCCATACCTCTTTTTATGTTCTTATTTCTTTGATCTGCTCTTCTTGTTTCTTTTTTATTTTCGTCCTTTTTTCCATTGACCTAATGTTCGTCTTGCCTTCCTCTTTTCTTCCTTGCATTCACTATCCCACCACTTCTTTAAACCTATTTTCTCACCCTTCCACCTTTTAAATTTGACTTTCTCGGTTGCTTCTTCCATCTTCCGCACTTTCTTGTGCTCCCTCCCCTTCTCATACTATCTTCTCCATCCTCTCCCTGTACTTCTTTATGCTCCACTCTGACCATATGTTTTTTGTTATGTACTCCTCCTGTTTTCAATCTTCTCTTACTCCCTCTTCAATTACCAGTTCTAGCGGTTGGTGGTCCGATTCTCTCTCTCTCGCCTTTTACTTTTTCCCCTACCTCTTCGTTCATTATAACGTAATTAATTATTGATTCTCCCCTCCCCGCTTCTTTCTTTTCCTGTCATCTCCCTGCTTTCCATGTCCTCGCATTAAAATCTTCTCTTATTATTATCATGCCCTCCTCCCTTTCTTTTCACCTCTTCTAGGTTTTCCCTTTTCTCTTTCACCGTTCTACTATATACCGTCATTATTTTTATTTTTGTTCTTTCCTGCTTTATATTTTTTTCTACGATTCCTCTTCTCTGTTGTACTTTCTCTTTTTCCTCTTGATTCAACCATTTTCTTCTTACTTCCGTTATCTCCATGAGAATTCCCTTGGCACTTCACCTTCCCATTCCTTTTCTTCATCCATGTCTCTTGTAATCCCACCACGTCTTGCTCTTTTATGAACTCCCAAAACTCTTGTTCTTTATTCTTTATTCCCGGCACATCACAGAATAGTACTTTTAACTCTTCTATCTCCTCCTTTCCCGTTTCCTCTAGTTACCTTTCTGGCTCTTTTTTCTTTCCATTATTAATTTTTCCGTCTCGTTTCCCTTTTTCGCCTTTTTCCACATCCTCTTCTATTAGTTTCTATATCCTACCCATACCTTCTTTCTTCCCGTGCTAGGTCGTGGTCTATATATATATATATATATATATATATATATATATATATATATATATATATATATATTCTTGTATACTTTAGCTTGCTCTTCCCAGCCATAATTTTTTGCTTTTCCTCCCATCTCTCCACCTCCGCCACCATCTCATTTTCTTCCTGTCTGTTTATCACCGCCACTTTTTTGAACTCTACTTTTATGTTTAATTTCTCTTCCTTCATCACGGGTAAGTCTTTTTCTGGCTCCTTGCTTCTCCACTCCTTTATTACAATATGATTCCTTCTTTTCCGCCTCTCTTCTTCGTCCGTTTTTTTCTAACTTTTCAATTCTCCCTATAATTCTTCCTTTTCTCTCAACCACGCCTTTTCCCTTTCTTTCACTTGTTCCTTCATTGCCTTAATTTCATTTCTTATTCCCCTCGTGTTTTGTTCATCTGTACCATCATTTCTTTTATTAATTCTTTCACTTCTTCCTAACGTTTAAAATCTCTTTTTAAATTCTATTATGTTAGATAATGAGTTCTTGAAACTTGAAGTGTTTGAATATCTAGGATTAATATTACTATTAGGTTCAGGTGACAATAAGTGGCCAGAACACGTTACCCCATTTTACAACTAAAATTTAATTTTTTCATCTTTGCTTCATACATAATCTTTTAAAAAAAGCTTTCACCCAGAGCATGATGGCTAGGGTGTCATAACAACATACACTTCACACACATTTGTATCTAAAGTCTATTTCCACAGGACTTTCCTTTATGCTGTTACTGATTACCAAATGACATTAAAATTATAGCCAAAGATTATTATTTGTAGCTTTTCAACTTCTGAACAGGTTAGTAGATGATTAAAAATTAATTTATGTTTACCGAGTGCAATCTGTTTAATTGAAAATGCCTTTATTTCTAGCGCATAGTTAAATGGACCAGGGTTCAAATCTAAAGCAACATTTGGCTTATTCTCGCTATTAGAATTAAGTTCGAATCTAAACGTCAATTAATCTCTATTTGACACGAAGTTTTAAGCGCATATCTAACAGAAATCATTACCACTATTTTGACAACGTTGCTTATTTTCATTATGGGTATATTACAAGAAAGGTTCCATATTAATCCTAAAAAATGTAATATTTCATTTCTTTTAATTCCCACATGTAAGGTAGGAAAGGGAGGAAGATCGTGTGTTTTTCCACACTAAAAATGTTTATGCAGATACAGTGTGTGTGAATAAAAACTTTAGTTAGAATACTTACTTGCATATGTCACTGCTGTATATTTTGTACGACGTGTATTGTTCCATTAATGGTGGGTAATGAGTGAAGAATCCGTTCACTTTGTCACATTCATTTTGATTTTCGTTTTCCTGATTTTTCCAAAACTTGGTGTTTTCCATTCCTCTATAACTGGATATTAATCCTAAATTTTCCACAGTACCTACTCCTCTATTCAACTTAAATGGTCCATCTGGTTCAGTTTTCTAAAGTACATTTTGTTAGCTTAATATTTACAAACAATAAACTTACGTAATTAAATAATGAGAAAGACATAGTTAAATCCTCGTTGTATTTCAATAGTTTTTGGTTCATCAACATAACCATTAAACACATTAACATTGTAAGTGCAGATGGATCCTCATGAGCGCACATCTTTATGCCATCAAAACTTAGATCACGTGCTTTTACATTTATGAATAAATCAGTACTAGGAAACATTTCCTTTAGGATTTTACTAATTAAATCAGGAGGAAGAGGCAATGGAGCTACTTCCAAATTTTGTAGCACAGCCTGTTAGTTACAATTAGAAAGTGATACAACTATTTCATATGCGACTTACAATTAGTGGAGCGTTAATAACTTTGATCATTACATCTTCTTTATAAGCTGATGCGTTTTCATTATATTTGAAAGTCCATACTTCGTTGTAAGTTATATGGTGCATATCACTATCAATAATGTCTCTGGTTCGAAATTCACTACAAAATAATTTCAGAATGTCATTAGTTAAACCCTATATGTATAATTAACTAAACATATAAATTACTGCTTTCGTTAATCGAAAACGGTATGGTACGAGCAAAAATTCGTATATTCGATAATGTCATCTAGAAACACATACATTGTAAGTTTTCCAAAATGTTATAAAACTTTCCACCAAACTGCAAGGTACGATGAATGTTATACAACAGATACTATCTATTCTAACGTTGATTACTTTATAATTAAAATACTTATGTGGATTTTTTAAATGGCGTATTTTTATATTTTTATTTTATATAAATCTATACGTTTTGATGTCAATTACAATTATCGTCTTCAGTAAATGGTAATATCTGTAAGAATTACTTGAAGTGTTAGAATAAATTTATGAAATATGAAAAAGATGACCACGCAACCATAAGCCTGTTATTAATATAACAGTTTGATAAACGTATAACGACATGGGTGGGGGTTTGATAATTTATGAAGGTATCTATCGGTGTGTGTCGGAAAACCTTAAAGAATAGTGAATGACTAGTTTTAGATATGTCAAGAAATGGTGAACGTCCGTTAGTTTCCTTCTCGATGGTAAATTGAATGTATGGATGAATACCATTTATAAAAACTAAAATTTTATGTAATGTTTTTTCTCCATATTTCCGAAAAGAAAATGTGTTATCTACATATCTATACCAAACTAAAGGTTTTTCAGGTGCATTTTGTTTCAAATTTTTTCATGTAAAAATTAGCTACAATAGGACTAAGAGGACTAACCATTGCTACACCATCTAGCCGTTTATAGAATTAACTATTCAACTGACAATAACTCGTTGAAAGACAGTGCTGAAAAAGAGAAAACATCAAAGTGACCATTATATCACCCTCTTCAATTCTGAAATTATGTACTTTTGAATGAAATCGGAAGAATTTTGGATATAAAGATTAAAGAACATTTAAGGTCACCTAAAGATGTTTCAAACCCATTGTTAACTTCCAGAGCGTACAAGTTATCTTGTTATTGTGTCAAAGTATACATTGTAACCACAAATGCAACTTTGATACAAAACGTAAAGAACATATGAGATTTTTTAGATTAGGTCAACCAGAAAAATCTGTGGTAGCTGAGCATGCTTTCAATACTTTAAATCACGACATTACATTTTGATAACATGGAAACATTGTCAAGACTTATTATTATGTTCGTTTACAACGTGAACCTATTGAGATATGTTAACACCCTGATAACTTCCATAGACAAGAAGAAAATCTCCGTATAAACAGTTTTTGGAATCTTATAATTTAAAAAAAGGCACAATGGCGGGTCTTAATTTTAGCTATTGGGTATTAGGTTTTTGCTGTATTTTTTATACACCTTGAAGTAAATGCTTTACCAATTAGGTATGTTGTTACCACAGCCCTATAATAATTGAACATATGTAGATAAAATAAAAAATTATATCACACGTACACACTGCACAGTAACAATTACAATTATTAACCAAAAACTAGTCTTTGTTAGATTTTTAATTGGTATGTCAAATTTCTATTTGTCAATGCTTTTATCAATTTCAAATTAAAGTTTCCACAACTTTACATAATTTGATTAAATTTGGTTAAGTCTGCTCTCCGATTATGAGATTTACCTATTAGCCTTCGTCCGTATTCTGATTTGTTCCAGGCAGTTTAATAATATTTAATTGATTTAGGATCTAGTATTTCTTTACTAAAATTATATTCCATGGTTGGTTTTATACGTTTATCAAACTGTTATATTAATAGCAGGTTTATGTTTTCATCTTTTTCGTATTTCATAAATTTATTCTAACATCTCAAGTAATTATTATAGATATTACCATTTACTGAGGACGATATCTGTAATTGTTATCGAAACGTATAAATTTATGTATACTATAAATAGAAAAATACACCATTTGAAATACCCACATAATTAGCATTTTAATCATGTACATGTTTCATGATCACAAATAGGTCATCTATTGATTAAAAATTAATTTAAAACCAACTGATTGAATAAATTACGTTGGATATGAGAGTCATATACAATGTGCGCTACAAAACCTGCATCATTGCGCACCGTCGTGCGAAAAGTTGTTTTATCTGCATGCCTACTACTATTTTCATATTGCGCTTTATTTCGTTTTTGATTATTTGATAATCAACAATAGTTGATCCAATTTAATGCAAAACATTTATTGATTAGATACATATTACGTTTACGGTTTAAATAATCTTCCTTTCTTTACTTATGTGAAAAACATAAAAATTGAGCAAACTCGGTGCAAGGTTGATCTCATGTATACAGATACAAAAACATAAATCCGATCCGCAACCTTTTTTCCATAGTATATAGATGACAACACATAAAACTATTTCTGTCAAGGCCAATGGCGTAGCGTGGGTTTCAGCCGCCCGGGGCGCAGTCAAATTTCGCCGCTCCCTTATTTCCGAATTGAAATTCAAAGGACTTTAAAATATAAAGTACTTTTAAACAAACTTCCGACAAGAAGAATGATCATTACTGTGTATTGTTCAGGCTACAAATAAAATTGATTGATTGATTATATGCGTTTACGATCGAGAAGATTAAGATATTAGCGACTTGAATATAAAACACGAATGGACTTCCAATTAGAACTAGAACAATAGGTACTGTTACTATTATTTTTATTAAAAAATAATACAATTGCTACGATTAAAAATAAAACAACTGTCTTTAACTAAAACTTAATTCGTCTACTTTTTTTTAAAGCAGTCTTTTATCCCGTCGCTATAACGAGCAAGATGGCTACATTCATTTAAAGGTTTCGTCAAAGAATAAATAATAAAAAGTTCCGTGCTCGGTCCGAATTGTAGGTACGACAAAAATATGAAATCAAATCGTTAAAATTTATTATTATTTATTGTGAAATTTTGCCGTCCCCCCAAAAAGTGCCGCCCGGGGAGGGTCACCCCTGCCGCCCCTGGTACGCTACGCCACTGTGTCAAGCTGATCTTGTAAAGTACCTTGAAGAAGTTTATATTAATGGTTCAAAAAATGTATCGGTAATAGGGACCACATAGTAACATTTGATTGCGTCATTTTTGGTTATGGAGCAAATAAAACTTGTTGCCGGAAACAAATTCAATTAAAATGTTTCCAGTACGGTGCAGAGATTTTAGCAGACACTGTATATAATTTTGCATTATTTGAATAAATTAAACATTGTGGAATATGAACAACTTTATTTCATTATCTATACTTACTCATAAACAAATGGCCCAATTTCTTCTATTACAGGTTTTAAACCTTGCATTATTTTTTCTTCATTTTTAATGCTGTATAAATATACAGAAAATTTGAATGGAAATGGAAATTCTTGAAACCTATACCACTGAAGGGTATCGTCCTTTAGTTCGACATTCTAAAAATCAACGATAAATAGCGAATGAGTAGTTTTAGCATCATTACCTTAATTATCTCATCTTCAATAATGTTGGGAAAAGCTACAAACATAAAAATTAAGCCTATTATTAATATTATAACCCCAACAAATAATGGAATTAATAACTTTATTGTACGAGACACCATTTTTCTAGGTTGCAAACGATACGCTGAACGTTGAAATAAGGTGTATGTTATCTATATCAAAAAAAAAAATTATCAATCACTTTGATATTGATGATTTAAATGAAAAAAATTGTTATTTTTTGTTGTTTTTTAATCGACACTTACTATTTGTTACATACTTACCAACTTATCTTGAGTATCATATTATCTTAATCATTTCGGAGATAAAAGTTTTCATGGACTTCATATCTCATTTTATGGGCTCCTTAAAAAAAAAATTAACGTGCATATTTTTACAAATATCTAAATGTACTAAACTATGTGCAGTGCAATACGTTATATTGTTATTGAGAAATTGGACAAAAGTGAACGAATACATTAATCTACTTTAGGATTTTTTACACCGAAGCATTACAAAATTGAACAGGTCACAATTATTTTATAATTTTGAGTTATGTATGACGGTGCGCGCACACGGACGCGCATGTGCACACGCACAAGCACACGCACACGCACACGTACACGCACACGCACACTCACTCGCACGCGCACACGCACACGAACACGCACACGAACACGCACACGCACACACACGAACACACACGAACACGGACACGCACACTCACACGAACACGCACTCATACGCTCGCGCACGACGGCGCGCTAACTCATACCCACACAGCAACCAAATTCAAGACAGAAAAAAAGATTATACGAAGCAAAGCAAGCAATAAAAATTACAATATAAAAAATTAGGGGGAAAGTTTTATATTTCACAGACACGGTCACCGACACCGACATTGACATCGACATGAACGCCAACACGGACACCGACACAAACACGGATCGGTGACATAAGACACCCTTCCCTCTCCAAATACGAACATAATCATGTACACACACAGCTGATATATATATATATATATATATATATATATATATATATATATATATATATATATATATATATATATATATATATATATATATATATATATATATATATATATATACAACGTGAACCAAAAAAACGTACTCTTGCTTCAAGTGTATATTCTACACATAAATTGAAGACGAAAAGTCTCTAAAATGTATGGCTACTAAGTGACAGGCCCTCAAAGTTGAATTTTGAAAATTGTTTTTCGCAAATAAACGGGTTGGTTGAAATTTGCCGACTGTGGAATTATTATATTAAGAGCCGTATCAAGGGAGATTCAAGCGTATCGATGTCCACCGTTCCGTTATCTAGAGAGTTGCGAGAAATACCTTTACCGTCGTACAACGGAAAGGGGAGAACTCAGAGTGGCCAATTGATGGCGATTAAATTATTTTTATAAAATTGTATTCACCTGTGTACGAACCATTTCATATTGTACGTTATTTTGAGCTTCTTCTGATTATTGCATACAAATTTACATATTACAAAATTTGTCGACTTGATGTGTACGACTTTATAATGCGATTATGCGAATTTGAACCTTGCAAGCGTCAACTCAAATTAACTAATAGATTTTACAAAATTGAATATGTTTTTAATATCTGTATGTATACTCTGATTGTTTATTTTAATTTATATCATTTTCATAATAAACGAATAGTTACTTGAGAGCATCATCTCATTACTGTATGTAATATTATGTGACTTCGTTCCTTTGTTACTGCGTTTTTATTATTTACATAGTACCAATTTAAAACATTAGAAATTTTGACAACGTTCAAGTTACCGAGTACTTATTTTATGGGAATTTTAATTATGCAACTTTACAGCGACAATGTTCTATTATTTTTTTATACCCCTAATGAAAGCTTCAATATAACGATTGGTGAGAAGCTCTATATTAGAATATTTGCTATTTTGAGTTTTTTTTACATAATTTCATTTTTCGAGATAAGTTTTTAGAGTAAACGTAACGTAAATATAGAATAAATAAGATCGTTGACGGATCGGTTGTTCTATTAGCACGTCATTGTATTGGGATTACGTGCAAATATTTTGAAGTTTTATAGAAAAAAACGGACGGAGGATTCATTTCACTGATTTGCCTCGTTTGTGACAAAAGGTTTTTAAGAGTTTAGTTCTACAAACTTTTAATAACGCCTCTCTGTTAATCGCTGCCACGGAAGCATAAATTTTGTTATAAACGTTAGCCATATTTTCAATGGGTTCCTCGTAAACAGTACTTTTCAAATAACTCCACGAAAAATGTCTAGTGGAGTTAGATAGGTGACCGAGCTGGCCACCTGACGACATCATCGGTACCGCTCCATCTTTCTGGAAACGTACGATGTAAATAATTTTTACCAATTTCTGCATTATGCGGTGGCGCGCCGTCTTGTTGAAACCAAATATTAGGAGACTCAATCGGAACATTATTTAATAAATGAGGCAAAACATTTTCTAAAAAATCTAAATATCGCTGCCCGTTTAACGTGTCATGAAAAGGTTGTGGTCGTACTATGACGATTCCACACCAAACATTTACTCCAAAGATGGTTTGGTTTCGTGTTTGTATCAACCATTGAGGATTTTCCTTTTACCAGTATCTACAGTTATGTTTGGATAGTACACCATTATTGCGAAACCTGCTTTCGTCGCTCCAAATAATTCTATTTAACAGATTGTCCTGCTCCTCTAACATAACAGTAACATAGTCTCTAGCTGGCGTAAGGAAGTACGGGGATTATCATTAAGCGTTTGTAGTACCAAAGCTGTGTTTTCATCAGTTCTTACATTTTTACTTCGGGTACGTTTTGGATTTTTGAAACTACCGTAGTTTTTCAAGTATTGACTTAAACTTATTCCCCCCTTAGAACCCCAACTCCGTTCCTTCCGATCCTATCCTGACCACGCCCATCCTTAATCCCACCATGCATATATACGTAATGTATGTATGTATTCTGGAAATCCATGATTGTGGCCGAAGGAGCTTGGAAAGCTCAAGCAGCCTGCCCTCCCCCTTGGGAAGGGAATGAAGTACGTGGCCTTTTCTTTTTCTGAACGATGGATGGAAACAATTTTCAAGATTTAATCTGACTTTTTAGATGAAATCACCGTTTGCCTTCTTAAATAATTGTTCACTTGTTTGGGTTATGTAAAATAAAAATTAATTATCTACCTAATTATTTGATTAATTTTATTATGATTAATTGTAGATGTATGGTTACGTTCGAAAAGGTGCTTAAAATAATATATTCTTACATTTTCTATCAAAAAGTACAGAGTATCCCATTGAAAATAGAACAATAATGTAATTTCCGCTCAAACCGGGAGTGTAAATAAATTTGTTTCATTACTATCTAAATCAGACTATTTTACCATAAAAAGTATCTTAAAAGAGTTATCGTTTAAAATTTGATTTAAAAAAGTTGAGAATATTTGTCATTAAAAAAAATTATACTAACATTAAAATATCTCGAAAAAAATCGACTTTTCGAATAATGTTTGTTATAAAAAATTCTTAGAATTAAGTTCCCTTTCACATTCACCTACTTTTAAGGTTCCTGGAATCGATTGATTTCTTTGCATCTCAACGCGATCTACATTTCAATGAGGAGAAAGACCGTTATCACTCAAAACGTCGTTTATACATTATAGTGAATTCCTTTCACAGAAATCGAATATCTCTTTCAGTCGTCGAGTAAATGGCGCCGTGAGATTTAAGTGGTATACGCTGTATATGTACAGGGTGGGTGTCTATTGTGTGGACGGAAGATTACTCGTTAACTATTATAGATATCAAAAACATTTTGGTGTGGTAATACACAATCGTTGGATTTACATTCTAAAACTATTTAGGTATATACAAGGTGATTGAAAAAAATATGCCAACCCAAATCTGCCTTTTTTAAATGGATCACCCTGTATATTTTTACATTTTTTGATTCAGTGTTACATTTAGAATAAAAGTATAGAAATTTGTACCTGTATCACTAACCGTGCTGCAGATCGTCACTTTTATAAACAGATTTACAAAATCGTGGTGACAACGCTCGCATCGTGGTTCCAGAGTTAACTCCATTTTGGTACTAAAGTGACGATATCGGCAGAACGGTTAGTGATTCAGATACAAATTTCTATACTGATATTCTAAATATAGCAGTGAATCTGAAAATTCAAAATATACAGGGTGTTCTATTTAAAAAAGATTGACATATTTTTGTCAATCACCCTGTATATACCTAAATATTTTTAGAATGTAGGTCCAATGATCGTATATTATCACACCAAAATTGATTTTGATATATCTAATAGTTAAGGAGCAATCCTCCGTCCACGCAGTAGACACCACTCTGTATATATATATATATATATATATATATATATATATATATATATATATATATATATATATATATATATACAGGGCGAGGATGGTAACCTCTATAAATCCCCTTATCCCAAGGTCGTTTGGTAGTTTTAGGTGCTGAAGGGATTGTGCGAGGGGAAGGCTGAGCGTGGCTAGGGGAAGCCTGGTCCCTACCGTTAAAACGCCTATAGAGAAACGGATGCCTCTTCAAAGTATCATAACCTGCTGTATAATGCCTTCTCTGCTTCAGTTGACATCATTTGAGTTAAAGTGGAAGGCATGGGTACACCATTTCAGTCGGGGAGGTACCACCTTTACCATGGGCTTCTTAATATTGGGTCTCCGAATTTGTGAGCTCGGTAAAGGCTGCCGGTCACCCTTTTCCTTTTCCCTAACCTATTCTCATCCCATTCTTCCTCTCGTCTTCCTATCGGATTGAAAGTGCAAAATTAAGAAAAATTTATGGCTATGATTTCTAGGGCAATAAATGCCGGACGTAAATCCTAGCCCGTTTGGATGCCCTGAAGGACAGGACTCAAACGACCTCGGTCATCGAAAGTACTCACTTTCTGATCCATTATTGAAACATGTCTAATCTTAATGCTGTCCTCCAATATCCTGAACAATTACAACTTTAACTATTGTTTTACCTTACCTACTGCTTTAAGTCGTATTGATCTTCGGACATTTCTCTTTTAATATCTGATACCCCCCTGGGCATGGAGTTATTCCCAAAACAAAAACGCACAGGACATTCTCGTTCCCAACCCTGGTTCATTAAGCCTTGTGTTGATGCAATATATTAGAAGAATGTGTGCTCCTAGTCACCTCTTCCTCATATACTGTGAAACCAATTCATTTTCGGTACAAGTCCTATCCAAACTCTATTCGATTTCTATGTCATCTAGGGAATTTTCCGCATAACGAAAGTTAGCGAATGTTCAACCTATATCCAAAAAAGGCGATAAGACCGATCCATACAACTACCGACCTATTACCATAACTTCGAGTTTGTCTAAAATCATAGAAAAAAACCATCAATCAGCAACTGCTCTCTTTGTTTGAAATTAACAAACTTCTTAGTTATCAAAAAACTGTATAATGTGTTGCACCTTCAATGATTTATCAAATTTTGCTCTTTAACGTTTACATAAGATGCCAAAATTTATTTCTATACATTTAAAGGTTAATAGATCAATTTTATCCAAATTGTTTAATATAGATGAAATCTAGGATCTAGGATCGGTGTGGTCAGGATAGGATCGGAAGGAACGGAGTTAGGGTTCTGAGGGGGAAAATACTACCCCAGTATTCGCCTAAGTAGCCGCACATGGTGTGCATACACGCAGTGACCATGCAGCTACATGTGTATGAGGAAAACTCCCTGAAAAGACCTCATACAAGGTAGACGGTAACGGGAATCGAACCCATTACCTTCCGAATTCTAACCAGGTCGTGTCACCACTACGCTACCAGCTCGGTTAATGGAAGGATAAATTTCCTCCCCATAAAGGAGTGAAGTATGGAAATACTTAGCTTCTTGGGTTTTATGGCGTTTGTTTGTATTTATGTTATACAGATCTGAACGTTTCGATAACACTTGTCTTCATCAAAATTGAGGGTGATGATATTAATGGTCAGTTTTGATGTTTTACTTCTTAGAAAGGTCCTTTAAAGAAAATTATTGAATATATTTTCCAGCACTGTCTTACTACGACTTATTTTCAGTGGAATAATGAATTCTATGAACAGCTTGGTGGTGTAGCAATGGGTAGTCCTCTTATTCATGTTATAGCTAATTTTTACATGCAAAAATTTGAAACATTGGAGTTACTAAATGAATTTGAAAAACTTTAGTTTGGTATATGTAAATGATACATTTGTTATTTAGAAACATGGAGAAGAAGCACTAAATGAATGTTTAATTTTTATAAATTAAACATTCATTATTCACTATCTTTTAATGTTGACAGGAAGCTGAGACAGACTGATGGATACCTTCATAAATTATTAGATCACCATCCACGTCAAAAAATTTGTGCAATTGAATCCTTACAAGCTAATGGATATGTATGTAATGATATTAGTAGTGTTATTACACCGGCTAGACATAACCATAACGAAAAACCAGTGCTTAATGTTCGTACTGCTTTTCTTCCTGTTATAAGATAGAAATCATGGAATTAGTACTGTTTTTAAACCTACACGAAAAGTTATAGAAGATTTAGGTCATCTAAAAACCCATATCATCTTCCGAAGTGCATAAATTATTTTATTGATGTGGAAAAGTATACATTTGACCCACAAAACGTAGCGCAGACGTAAAGAACAGACGAGATTTGGTAGATTAGGTCAGTTAGAGTAACCTACGGTAGCTGATCATACTTTAAATGGTTTAAAACATGACAGTCAATTTGATAATTGGAATATTACAACGTGAAGCTATTGAGATATATGTATAAACATTCTAATAACTTCAATAGGCAAGAAGAAAATTTCCGCTTAAATAAGTTTTGGCATCTTATAATTAAAAAACGCATAATGGTACGTCTTAATTTTAATTTAATCTTTTGGTATGTGTAGGTTTTTTCTGTGTTTTTCATAGACCTTTCAGTAAATGCTTTACCAATTATATGTAAAATTACCACATAACATATGTAATTGAAATGAAAATTAAAATAAAAAAAAATCAAAACGTATCACTTTGTGTTTTCACTGTAAAATAACACTTACATTTATTAACAAAATTTATTTGTTAGATTTGATTGAATTATTTTAATTGATGTCAAGTTTCTGTTTGAGAATGTTTTTATCAATTTCAAATTAAAGTTTGTCACAATTTTACACATACATCATAACTTGATTAAATTCTGTTAAATTTGTTCTTTGGTTATGACATTTTTCACTGTTAGCCTTAAACCGTTAGAGAGAGAGGCAGTTTAACAATATTTAATGTATTAATGGTCTAGTTATTACTTACTAATATCGTATTCCCTAGTAGGCTATATACGTCTATCAAACTGTTATATTAATATCAAGCTTATGTTTCCGTTTTCACTTATCAAAATTTCATAAATTTGTTTCATATTAAACAATTCTGAAAGTGACGAAGATAATTGTAAGCGTTATCGAAACGTTTAGATTTGTATAACATAAATACAAAAATACACCTTAAAAAACCAAAGTATTTTAAACTCAGTGTTGCCTTGTGCCCCCCTCCCAAACGATCATTTCCTATGAATGGCTCAGATCTTAAGTTTTCAGTCTCTATTACTGTGTTGGGTTTGTTAAAAGTATGAATGGGTTTGCCATGTTCTGTCAGTTACTAAAGCTGCTGCTTGTAAAATAGGCTTTTTATACAGATCCACAGATGTACACTGTGTCCTATTTTGGTTGAAATTGTAGGGTATCTCGTTTGCGAGCAAAGATAGAAAGATGCGGATTTTGCGACCCTGTTCTACTTCTTCGTGAAACGAAAGATGCCACAAACAGAATCGCCATAGTCCTATTAGTATTTGAGAAACAGGGCAAAATTCAAAATTTGCACATTTTAAGCACCCCTCGTAACTGATTTGTCTTGTAATTTATCGAAATGCTGAAAAGTGCATTTTATACAGAATTTTCCGATGAATTTAGTGACGTGCATAGTTTTCTTCAGTTTCGCAATAAACCAAAGTTTTGTTTTTTTTAAGTGGAACCCTGTATATTTTTATTTTATAATAGAGCTTACTTTCAGCTTTCAAAAAATATATATTGTGTGGCACTTCTTTTGCATTATTAACCTCAAACATGAATGTTACGTTAATTTAACATTTTGGTGATATAGTTGGCCATGAAACCTATAAACTGAGTATAAACGAGTATTTTCCTCAACCTCCAAGGTATGTTTGAGTATTAAAAAAGGGCTACTAGATTCTTACTGCTTTATTATAATTATAAATAAGGGCTTTTAGGCAGAAATGCAAAAATGAAAAACAATTATGCAAATTAGGTTTCTGAAATATATTCAAACTGGGAATTTTTTTTTAATTGGATAAAATGCGTCTTACAGCTTCAGAAAAAAATATTAATGGCAATAAAACTTAAAAAGAATACTTCATATCTAAATTTATAAGTAGGCTGGGCCTAGTCTGATTCTAAACGTAACTGATCTGTCAAATCTGATGAAAATTACTTTTGTGCAGCAATCGTATTGTTTGTTCATTGTGCAAAATATAGTAAAAAATCAAGATTTTGAAATCTTTGAAATATATGACATGCTGATTTGCTTTGGTTCGGGTAATGAAAACGCCGTTGCAGCAGTAAATTAGTATTTTAACAGGTAAACTTGGCATTAATTTGGATAATTAAGTAACTTTACATCTATGTAGGTTTCCAGAACGGAGGTAACCTAGTGAAATCACATTTTATACATTAAAAAGAAATTTAGTTAATTATGGATCATTTTCTAAACCTAAGTCAAAAAAATATAATAAAGAAAATCGAGAGAATGACGAGGTTACCGTTTTAGCCAGTGTGGAGGGTAATGCTATACGTTCTTGCAGAACTATAGAAAGTAGTATTGGAGTTTCGAAAACAAGAATCCAAAGAATACTTCGCCACCATAAATATTAACCATATAAATTTAGGCTTGTTCAATATCTACATCCTGGCGACGCTGAACGTAGGTTAATATTTTGCAATTGGTACTTAAACATGTTAAATATAGTACCCAACTTAGGAAGAAATGTAATATGGTCAGACGAGGCACATTTTAGCAATTCAGGTGTTTTAAACCGGTAAATAGCAGATTCTGGTCTCAAGAAAATCAACACCAAACATTCCCCCAAAGACAACCAGGATGATTTGAACTAAAAGTTTCCTGCTTTTTATTATGATCAAAACTAGAATTTTACATTTTCGAATGGAACTTATCCGCTTCTAGATTTCCAACAGGATGGATCCCTATCTCACAAAATTATACGCCCGTTTTTGGAAAACCATCTTGGTAATAGATGAATTGGCACTAATGGGCCGATAAGATGGCTTCCTAGGTCTCTGGACTTGTCAGTCTTAGATTTCTTTTTATGGGGTTACTTGTAAAATAAAATAAACCAAACTCAATATGATAACTTTGAACGTTTGACACATGCAGTTAGAGAAGCTTTCAGGCATTTACAAGACTACCCTATTATTGTGCTTAATGCTATAGAATGAATTGGAACCTTGTTTTTTCATGGCCAGCTATATCATTAAAATGTTAAATTAACGTAACATTCTTTGAAAGTTAAAAGTAAGCTCTATTATATAATAAAAATATAGAGGGCGTTCCATTAAAAAAACACTTTTTGTGGGGAATACTATGCACACCACTAACTTGTACGGAAAATTCTGTATAAAACCCACTTTTCACCATTTCGATAAATTACAAGGCAAAGCAGTTACGAGGGGTGCTTAAAATGTGCAAATATTGAATTTCGCCCAGTATCTCAAATACTGATAGGACTATGACAATTCTATTTGTGACATCTTTCGTTTCCCGAAAGATTGTAACAGGTTCACGAAAACCGCATCTTTCTATCTTTGCTCGCCAACAATTTCAAAGAAAATGTGACACACTGTACACATACATCTGTGACAGCTCTAAGTAGCACTTTACCTACCGAAAACTCCTTCTGCTGTATAACGCCCAAATTAGACCTCACCGAGAATATAATTTTCACCAATGGGTTGGTGCTCCCAATACGCTCCTGATACCGTTGATCGTATTAAAAAAAGCGATTAGGCTTATAAATGACACGTCCTTAACTTCTGACATAATTATAGTTCTTTGAGAATAGAAGAATTGTTTTAGTTCTTTCTTTGTATTATCGGGCCATATTTGATAGGAATACTGTTCTTTAATTCACAGCATCAGTGGATAGTACAAATCTCAACTTGTATCAAACGGGCGCAATCCCGCAATCTTGTTCCTGTTTTGTTCTCACTTATGATCATCGGGATCTCTTATATATCCCAATATCCTAAGTGTTCCTGAGTGCTGTAGCACCGTAGACCAAGCTTAGCACGTTCAGGACCACAATTATTAAAAAAAAAATTTAATCAAGTCAATATTTCCTTTAACATGTAAACATACATATATCTTTGAATACACAGAAACGTGACAATAAATTTCGGCGAATTTAACTGCAAAAAAGTAGATAATTAATTTTGTATTTGTACAAAGTTTATGTAGTTTTAAGTTAGGTTTCTTTTACCTGTAAAAAAGGGTATCATGAAAAGAAAATTTTAGTGATAATTCGTTTGGTCGGACTGATTGACATTTAAAGTGCAAGTAAAGATAGTATTCAGCTAGTTTTGGGCAATTTTCTATAAACATTTGTAAATTATGTTTTTATTTATATTTTTACAGTTTTCATTTAGAAGCTGACTAAAAATCGAGAGCTCAAAAACGTTATAATAATTTTATTAAATACATAAATAAAAATATGAAAATGTAAACTTTCACCATTAATACTCATAATAAAATACTTATCTTTTTTGGGATTTTTTAATGGTGTACTTTAAATTATACAATCTAAACGTTTCGATAACACTTACAGTTATCTTCGTCAGTAATAATATTTGTTAAAAATTGTTAAAGAAATTTGTCAAATACTAAATTTACTAAAAAAATTTTATAGTTGGCTTTATGTTTCCCAAACTGTTATACTAATAGCAGGCTTATGTTTATGTTTTAATTTTTCAAATTTGACAAAATTGTTTACTACATCTTTAACAATTTTTAACAAACATTACTACTGACGAAGATAACTGTAAGTGTTATCGAAACGTTTAGATTGTATAATTTAAAGTACACCATTAAAAAATCCCAAAAAAGATAAGTATTTTAACATAAATAAAAAGTTTAGCTCGAGTAGGATTTAAACCTACGACATTTACTTTGCTAGAGCAGCGCTATAGACAATTGAGCTATGACCTCATAATATTTAGAATTTACATCATTTCTACATATATACTGACAAAATTTACAACGATTGGGGCTTGTATCTCGATAGCTCAGTTGGTTAGAGCGCTACTCTAGCAAAGTAAATGTCATAGGTTCAAATCCTACTCGGGGTAAACTTTTTATTTATGTATTTAATAAAATTATCAGTAATTTTTAATTACATATTTACTTTTGAACTTATTCGTTCATAACAAAAACTTATAATAATATAACAACTAGCGTGGAGCTTCGCTCCGCACTGTGGTCACAACACGCTCTGATAACCGTTTACGCTATTTATTTAAAGGTAAATATTTTTATTAAAAAAATTTTCAGTTGTTAAAAAATGCTAAAAGTATCCTTTTTTTAGTTAGAAGAATAATTCGTTGTTCCGTGGACGTGTAGAGTGGGGTACAGGTACGCGCCGGGTAAAAGTACGCATTGCTATTATTTCGTCTCTAAAGCAAAAATGTTAAAAACTGTTTTGCAGTATCATTAGTCACTTCCCATATAATTTGTTAAGTTGACGTACGTTCTAGTTTTAAAAAGAAAACGAAGAAAAATGAGGTAAGTTAAAAAAACAACTAAGTGATATAGTTTTTGAAGGTTTGATATTAATGTATAATGGTAGTTTAACAATGATTAAAAAGAAATTGCGTGATATGATGTTTATGATGTATACATAACCTTAATGTTTCTACGCCATACCCAATGTTGTGGCTATTGTTGCGCTGGAGTGCTGAACTTTAAAAAAACATATGCCGGATGTGGTAAAAGTGCGCAAAAAACATGCGGCAAAAGTTCGCTGCGTACTTTTGCTTCACATGCTGCTAATACTGTTTAATTTTACGTAAACCAATGTAATATCTAAATAGCTCTTTTTTTACAGCAATTATAAACGAAATCCAATCGTACCCCAATAACCGCTGAAGCATTTCAAGATGTTAAGCAAATGCTACAGTCTGGGCTGTCTCAACGTAGAGTTGCTAGTCAACTAGGGTTCACATAAGGTGCGTTGAGAAAACGTCTTAAGCTAGATTGCGGAGGATCCCACTTGAGCCGATTTAAACCAGTATTCAATGAAATTCAGGAGCATGAATTAGCAGAGCACACCAAAAAGCTTGAACATGTTTTACGGCTTAACATTTAAAGCTCTAAGGAAACTGGTCTATCGGTACGCTCATGTAAATGGAATTTCTCATCGATTTTCTAACGAAAGTCAAATGGCTGGCGAAGATTGGGCTTACAGTTTCATATAACGGCATAAACTGTCTTTACGCACTCCGTCCAAAACAATTGTTGCTAGGGTAATTGGCTTCAACAGAACACAGGTAGATTTTTCAAATTTAAAGTCAATAATCCTACAGTATTTGACGAAGAAGACTCTCTACCTTCTACGGTTACTGACCAACAAGAGGTTTTTGAAAATATGGACCGAGCCCAAGAAAGCAGCATTGAAGATACCATGAGTCCTCCTGATTCTTCTGCTTTGAATTGGTCTACCAAAAATAACAAAAATCACGAACTTAGCGTGGAACCTGTTGCTTCTACTTCAAACGCAAAAATAGTTGAACCTCGTCCTTCTACCTCAAAAATGAACCAAATGGATAGAACTTTACCCAAACATGACGAACCCGTTAATGAAGAAATAATGACGAACTACGTTTCACCAACCCAAATTTTGCCATTACTCAAAAGAAGAGATGCCGTTCTTAGAAAATATAAGGGCAAAAGGTCTGATATTTTGACTAGCACTCCAGTGAAATCGAAATTGAGGAGGAGACGAAAAGAAGAGAAGAATTTAAATGTTGCCAAACTATATTTTTGGAAGCATTGAACTTTTTGACGTGCAATGTTACCAAAATAATATTAATGTAAATATACTAACTTATACATTTAAGTAGGTAACATTATTAACCAAAATGTTTGACTTTAAGAATTGTCATTCAGAATTTTAAATGTTGCCATATTACATTTTTGGAAGTATTCAACTTTTTAACATGCAATGTTATGAAAATTATATTTATGAGTGAACCAATTAAAACTTTTTAATAGCTAACAGTATTAACCTCAATATTGGACTTTAACAATTGTCATTGAGAATTTTATAAAATTTAGTTCAACTTAGACAATTATTTATATACTTCAAAATAAACAAAAATGGCGGACAAGCACAATCGTACTTTTGCCCCACCTTAAGGGTAAAAGTACGCAAGTTGGGATGGGGGGGGGGGGTAAAAGAACGCAATAAAAGTATAATAAAAAAACAAACATTTATCAAATTCACTTTAAAAAAAATAAATTAGAACACTTTTTTCTTAAATAATAACACAATGGTCGCACTTATGGAGCTTCTTAAAAGAATACCATAAAGAAATAGTTAAAAATAAATTATTTTCTTTATTTTAAACACAATGATCACACCTAAATGTAAGGATTCCCTCATAGGGGGGGGGGGCATGCCCCATGCCACCATTCTTCACAATAGTTGCACTGGATCCAGTCGTCATTTGGTGTATCTAAGAAAAATTCTTCGCACCCTGGGCATAAAATATCTTCGTCAGAATTCTTCAAAATTCGCTTTATTTCAATTTTTTTTTTCAAACTTAGTTTTTTCAACTTTGGTTTTTTTTCTTATTATTCACAGTAGCTTAAGTGGATGGAACAAAGTGTTCATTAACTTTTGTAGTAGCTTCAAAAACGTTTCTTTTGCCCTTTGTTCTTTTCTCTTCTCTTCTTTTCGTCTCCTCCTCAATTTCGTTTTCACCGGAGTGCTAGTCAAAATATCAGACCTTTTGCCCTTAGATTTTCTAAGAACGGTATCTCTTCTTTTGGGTAATGGCAAAATTTGGATTGGTTCGTCATTATTTCTTCATTAACGGGTTCGTCATGTTTGGGTAAAGTTTTGTCTATTTGGTTCATTTTTGAGGTAGAAGGACGGGGTTCAACTATTTCTGCGTTTGAAGTAGGAGCAACAGGTTCCACGCTAAGTTCATGATTTTTGTTATTTGTGGTAGACCAATTCAAAGCAGAAGAATCAGGAGGACTCATGGTAGCTTTTTCATGTGCAATGTTACCAAAATAATATTAATGTAAATATACCAACTTATACATTTAAGTAGGTAACATTATTAACCAAAATGTTTGACTTTAAGAATTGTTATTCAGAATTTTAAATGTTGCCATATTACATTTTTGGAAGTATTCAACTTTTTAACATGCAATGTTATCAAAATTATATTTATGAGTGAACCAATTAAAACTTTTTAATAGCTAACATTATTAACCTCAATATTGGACTTTAACAATTGTCATTAAGAATTTTATAAAATTTTTGCCAAATTACATTTTCATTTACTGTCTTTTTGACATACCAAAATAATATTTATAAAATTAAAAATGCTATGAAAGTTGAAATGTTGTCAAATTACATATTGGGAAGTATTCAACAATTGTATAATAAAATGTCTGTTTGACATGCAATGCTACCAAAATAATATTTTCTGCAAGTACTCTCTGATACTTAATAAACTAAGTTGTTGACCCTTAAAATATCATTCAGACCTTTAAAAATAACCAACTTCACTTTTTGAAAATAGTCAAAGAAGGATACATAAAAGCATATTACTACATTAAAACAATTACGTCTTTAAACGCTTATAATTCATTTGACTCGTATATGCTATTTTACGTTTTTACGTGTCTTCAACTGATCTAAAAAGGAATAGTTATTAAAATTAATGTTAAAAAAGATTACTAATCGTATTCACAACATTATTAACTGAACTGTCTGTTCAAATTTTTTGAGATGTTCCTATATTCTGTAAACAAATACATAGTAGTTTCAATATAATATCATTATAATTGTTTTGTACTTGGATTAAATAAAGATGTTTATTAATTGTGACTTATAGATAGGTTATGTTTGCCAAAAATAACAAATGTAACATTTATACTGAAAACGTAAGGTTCAATCAGTAGTAACGTTTACAGTAGCGCAAATGTAAATGTTGTAGTTCGAATGAAATTAAGAAATTGAGAATTTTAAATATAATATGAAACATTTTCTTTATTATAAATAAAATTTGTTTCAAAAATAACATAATTAAATTAAAATCAGATACTTGAAATATAATAAAAAGAAAAATTAGTTAAAAACTTAATGGAAACAAATGTGCATGTTTATACACAAATTTGAATAAGTAATGAAAACGAAGAAACATTTTTACATTGCAGTGTCATTTTAAGTTAATTTTAATAATGCTTAGATAATTCTGTTAATCAAAAGAAGCACATAATTATACTGAAAGGTATGGTTTTTATTGGGCAAAATGGTTATTTTAAATTTTGGGATTTTTAATATCTATTAATTCGACGCACATAAATGCCAACTTAAAAATGTAAAGCATCAAAAAGTGAATTTATCATTTTATATTTAATAATATTGAAACTATTTCAAATTAATAATAATACTGTTACTGTTTATATAATGGAATATCATCTTGCTAATTATAGTATATTGTAATAAAAAGAAGGTAATTTATAAGAACATTCTAAATGAATAAATATTCAACTAATTCGGTGAGCAAACACTTTTATATCCAATTAAAAAAGTATGTATTGATCACATGAATTTATACGGAATTTGAGCGAAAACAACTATGGGTATAAATATACATTGTGAGCGATTGGGAAGGGATTGAGGTTAGATGGGTCAAATTTAGTTAAAACCCAACATGTTTGAAAAAAGAGCTAAAAATGATTTTAAGAGTAGTTTGGATCGATTTGGGGTAATCACGTTTTTCGCACATTGTATAGCTTGGTTTTAATTTAGAATAAGTTCTAAAGTTGTGTTGTGTTTCAGGCTCATAGGAGAACCCGTCTAACGTGAGTTCGAGTCTTGGGCCAAAAAAGACGACTTGCGTTTTTTTGAGGGATTCTCCATCTAGGTGAACTTATATTTCAAATTTCAGAGTTCGGATGCGCGAGATAAGGAAGATGGCTCTATGTCTCGAAAAGTGGAGGGAATACAAAAAGTTGAAAATTCCGTTTTAGCATTTGATGTCGATCTACATCGGTGCAAAGTTTCCAAAACATTGGTCGGTAAATAACGAAGTTATTAAGATTTGCGCGAAGTCGACTTTCCACAGAATCGATGCGCGTGGATTTAAAAAAAAAAACTACCCCTCCGTTCGTAACTCGCTCAAATCCAATTTTCAAGCTTTAAACGCCATTCGGTTCTAATTCGATAGTGAAACGTATTTCCATTATATAAAAACTCAAACTGTGAAACGGTACTTCTCGTATGACCACGTTTCCAAAGCACACGTACACGTCGAACACTTTAACCGTTTCCCCACACCCATCGCGTGATTCTTGCCGAACTTTCGCCATCTACGTTCGATGTTCACTTGAAATGCGAGGCGAATGAAAAAAACACGAACCCTCTAACTTTTCATTCGGCCGAGCCAGTCGAAATTGACGAAAAACTCCCTTCACCCGCCGCCACCACCTTGGTTGTGGTGCGACGGTAGGTTCAACTATACGTCACGACGCCCTCATCCCTTCCCACTCCTTCGTGTCGGTCGCGAATTTTTATTTCGATCCCTCGCAAACGCGATCGAAGTAATCTCGAAAGGGTGGGGATGCGGCGACCGAATGCGAGTGTTCCCGTCTAAACGGTACCCGGCACGTTGCGTATATCGTCGAACTCGGGATGTGTGGAAAATTTGATAAAAGTCGGGTCATATTTCGAATTTGAGAGTTTATTTCATAGTATTTAATTAATTAATTAATATTTGTTTTAGGAACAAAAGAGAGAAAAACTGGATTTGTATCTTTATATAATTTTTTCAAATTGATAGTTTAACTTGTATAAACGCGCATTAATATCAAAAAAATAAGTTGTGTTCAACAATCGATGATTGAGAAAAGTCAAATTCCTTTGACAGTTGTATAAATCCTGTCACTTATCACATATTTTTAGCTGAGTTTAGATGTGCATTATTAAATTCACGGTGGTTCAGAAAATTTTGGTCAAATAGCTTAAGGTTTATCTGAAAGTAGTCTATGTAGATGTATTATCTGGAAATGCTGCAAGTAAGTATTTATACCTAAGGCGCCGCGTTATTGTCTATTTTCATTCAAAATTTAAGACAATGTTAACTACGTTGATTAGATTAGTCTATGAAGTACCTTTTCAATTTGGAAAAAAAATATAATCATCATGAAACAATCTAGATAAAAATTGATATTTACTTTTAATTAATTCGCAGAACGACGTGAAAGATTGAGAAATATTTAAATTATTTTAGATTGCATAGATTTAGCCTTCCCACTTATTTGATACATATTGCTTAATTTTTTATCTGGTTTTGTAATATTGGTGTAGTTTTGGTACGTTTGGTACATAATTTTCATTCAATACAACTTGGTTTTATCGCCATTTCGTTTTAATTCATTTCTTTCATGTAATAAAATGATCATCGTACTTCATTAAATAATACATAATAAAATATATGATAATACGTATATTAAATATGACATTATACGTTTTGCGCATCACGTGCGCTACAAAAGAATTGCAAATAATACTATAACTCTAAAATTACAGGTTTGATGCTGCGAAAACTTTAAAAACTGTCTACTGATAAATGGCTTTTAAAGATTTGTTGTTATTTTTAATAATAACTGCAAATATAACACTAAACTGTAATATATTTGCTAAGAAATTTGAATTTCAAGATAAAATTGCGATTATAACAGGAGCTGCTCAAGGTATTGGGTATGCAATTGCTTGCGAACTTTTAAGCAATGGAGTTAAGGTACCTAACTATGATTATTTATTAGAAATAGCAATAAAACGATAAATGTGTGGTTAGGGAGTAACACTGGTCGACATTGATGTTCTTAAAGGCAAACAGTCCACAAAAATACTAGCTGAAATATATGGTCATGGTAAAGTAATATTTGCGCCAGCAGATGTCAGTGATGTAGATAAACTTGAACGTAAGTATAACAATACACAACATTTGGAAAAATAAATCATTTGCAACGACTCTTGCAAATGATCAAAATTGCATTTGTACGTTTTATAAAAATTTACACGTTTCGATAACAATTATAGCTATCGTCATCAGTAAATGGGGGATGGTACCAAACTATCTTCATTGCGAATAAAAAGATGAACTGTGATACTACTTATGTTAGTTAAGCTGCCAGTAAATTGACGAAATATAAGGGAATTATGTAATTAAAAATTATTATTAATTTTATTAAACACATAAATAAAAAGTTTATCTCGAGTAGGATTTGAACCTACATCTACCTTGCTGGAGTTCTAACCAACTGAGCTATCGAGATACAAGCCTCAATCGATGTAAATTTTGTCTTTATGTATGTAAAACTGATGTAAATTCTAAATATAATGACATTACAGTCACATTACTTATATTAATAGAGTGTCAGTTTGCAACATGGTTCATTACAAAAACTTATAATAATTGATATGTGTGAATCCTTGCGATATTGCGGGCTCACATTACATGAATATAAATAATTTGACTGTAATCTCATTATATTTAGAATTTACATCAGTTTTACATACATAAAGACAAAATTTACATCGATTGGGGCTTGCGTGTCAATAGCTCAGTTGGTTAGGGCAACTCAAGCAAAGTAGATGTCGTAGGCTCAAATCCTACTCGAGGTAAACTTTTAGGTATTTAATAAAATTGATAATTATTTTTAATTACATATTTACTTTTTATAAGTATGTGGTGTAAATGGTGTAATAATAAAATGTGTTTTAAATAATATAATAAAGAAATAAGTGTAAAAATGTTCTCGTAACAAATTGTTAAACTAACTCGAGATACAAACCATTCACCACAAATAATGCCTTTGATTCAGTCGGTAGATTAACGTAGGGTGGTTCAATCTTTTGATTTGCTTAATTACCACAATTTAGGCTTGATTACTTCCACTAAACATAAATAATAAAAATGCAATGTAACACTAATAACAATGATCTCGGACGCCAAGTTATTTTTTAATTATGCTCGGAATAACTAAACCGAGGTTTACACTAAAAATTTTATCAAAATGTAAAATAATAAAAAATATACAACTATGTTTATTAAATATTTAAAGTTAGAATTATATAAAATATATCTTAAAAACTATTTTTAATAACCTTAAATTACTAAATTATTGATATAAATACCTGTCACTAAATATAATACTTCTTGAGAACTCCTGGTATTACAGAAATAAATGCGGAATTGCAAACCAAGGTGATGTAATCTTGGCATCAATATTGCGCAATATCTCGAAATAACACTTTAGGTGGTAAACCACATCCATAAATGGAATTTTCCATCTAATAAATTTATCTTCTTGAAATTGAATAATCCGTGTATTTCTTGAATTTTTGAATGCAAAAATTGCAATCGTAAAATCAATTGTAATGAAAGTAGAAAAGTAATTGTAATAAAAGTGTAAATCAAAGTAAAAATAAACGAAAGTAAAAGTGCCTGAAAAGAGCAATGTTTAGTATAATGCGTTAAAATATCTTACCATCAAATCAATGGCACTTTCACAAAATTTAGGTGGAGATCAAAAAATGCTTCCTGCATGTACAGCGTATCACCAGAAGTTAGCAAACATGGCCGCCTAGAATATTAGACGATGTAGCCTTGCGCGAAAAGATTTGCGCAGAAAAATAATTTAAAGGGGGAGTATAAACCATTAAGAAGTATATACACTTAAGTTACACCAAAATGCAAATTAAGTTGCCTACCCCATAGCTATTAAAATTTTTTCTTATATTTACAACTGCATGAACGAAAGACCTAAATTACGGTATATTTTAATACAACTCAAAATGGGTTGTTACATTTTGAACTTATCGTTCATAACAAGAACTTATAATACTAAGGGAATTATAATTTGTTGTGAGAAGGACACTGATGGAACTATGAAAAATGGAAAACGGCTTGAATTTATTCATATGGAAAATAATCAAAATGACTTTAAGGTGTTATTGTTATTGTATAAACTGGTAGTAAAACGGAATAACAAATAAACTTGATATTTGATCGACTAGCCAGCTGTCGGGGTGGGTTCGATGTACTAAACTTTGCGCACAATAGGATACTTTATCATCTATAAGTCCAAATAGAGGTTGAAACGACAAAACCAGAAAAGGGCGCCAGAGTATTTGAAATGTCACGATAGGAGTTGAAATGCCTAGTTACGTCAGTTCACAGCTCGCTCAAAATACTCAAAATACTCGTTTACCTAAACCTAATCTTCGCAAGCGGCACTGGGACCAACAGATCTCGCCAACCTGAAAGGCCTTAAAAATATTTCCATGCTTAATTAAAATAATTGCCAACCACAAAAAAAATCAATCACTAATTTGATAAAAAAACAATAATGTACTGTTACGTTACGTTATTACAATTCAATGCTCAAGTAATTACACTTCAACAACCAAGACAAAAAAAAAACTTTAATTCTGTACACAACCACTTGAAAAGTTTTCTTCAAATTGTAATTTAGTATGTTCAAATAGTGCTATAGTAAAATAATCACTTGAAAAGCTTTCGGCCGTAATTGTTAAATATAACTAAATTAAATATAACTAAACTCAACGTAATGAGTTAATGACATTAATTCGAAAAAAACCATTAACATTAAAAAAAATTCATCTCGTCAGATGCTGCGTAATAATAGGTTCACATAAAAAAACAAGTCCAATAACCTAAAATACGTAATGTGAATTAAAAAAATAAAAAACAAAAAACAGAACGATCGAATTGTCACCACAAATTTTACAATCTTATCACTTAGGTTAACTATTAAAATATACTATAAAATTGGTTCAAATGTTCAAAATAATAAATGGTTTGTTTCTTTTTACGAATAATGGGCATGCTCAAAACGTACTTGTCACATAATTTTCGATGTAAATTCGTCAGTTTAAACAAAAAATTTAAAAAGTTCTTCAAATCAATTTAAATAATAATGCGGATGGATATGTCTGTATCCCAATTTAGACGATAACCCAACAAAAAGGTTAATCTTTAAAGAAAAGGCGTATTCAACCGTGCCTACAAACTCTTAACAAAATAATACAAATAACCACCATAAATTTATCAGCTTTAATCACCCACCACAATAATAAAGAACACAGAAATGTTACCTTAGGTGGAGGCAACCCTTTTGTTACAAAGTCATCTGAAACGGTCCTACAGGAGGACCTCGGCTCTATAGTTGATGTTAACACGACGTTAGCAGCTCCCCGTACCATTCAGTTAACGACGGCCTCTCTTTCGACTCGCGTTATAATTGGTTGCATGTACACTGACAGTTATATTAACTTTACTTTACTACGACCTAGTTATGCTTGATACTTACTACTTTTAGCTAATTATGCACAAGTCCTGATTAACACCTATTAGTTGTAACGTCACTAGAAAGCTGGTCTCTTTACATCAGGTTATTTCATTAACGGCAAAGTGTGAACTTTACGTATGAAACTTTGGAACGAACGTTGTGTTTTTCCGCGAAAAGCGAAGACTTCTCCACAGAACGACGAAAACGCTTGGTAAATTTAAATACTAAACGTCTTCTGGATCTCGATAAGTCCCTATGGACCAAGTACACATAACGATAAACTTATCTCGTGAAGATTGGACGATTATATGGTCCATTATTTATGTGGTGAGGGAATGTGAACCCTGCGACGATAGTTCCTTTAAAACGGATCTTGGTCAAAGCTGTTCTGCGGTAATCACTAAGTCACCGTAACGAAAAAAAGAACTGGATGCTTCTACGCCTAATCTACTATTCCTACTACTGCCCTCGTGAATAATTTCACTTGTCGCCCTCTATTAAATTAGCCAATTAACGAAAAAGGTATCCAAATTTTCTAAGTATGCGCCTCCACAAAGTCAAACTCGAAAACGTCTCGAGAAATTGCAACGTTAACAGCACCTACCTCTTCTCGAAACCTTATCTAAGTAATGGATATATGGTAAATTGAAATTGTCTAGCCTCTACTGCCCTGTATATAAATACAAATTCTTTGTTTGAATCCAAACGTTGTAAAACGAGACGGTGCCGAACTGGCGGTTCAATTCAACTTTTACAAATAATGTACCATACAATTTAATAATTTGAATTTTAATCGAATTTTATATGATACAATCTCAACTTGATTTAACGAAATTCACCCAACTTAAACTAACGAAAACATTTATTTACATAATATTATCCTTATTTACAAAGACACTAACGAATGTTTGCTCTCAACGTAGTAAAAGGATTTTCCTAAACATCGATACCAAAAATGTAAGTCACATTTCGTGTTTAAACTTCCATTTTATTTTGATCAACAACAAAAGCTTCATTTTTATTTTAGAAAATCACAAAAAATTTCTAAACCTTTCAAAAGAAAACGTTACAATAGAAAAGGTTCTCCAAACATTGATTCGTTATTAGATTCACTTTCGAGAGTTGTACTTCTTTAGGTATAGGACATGGTACATGAGATTTACTCAGAATTCAAAGCAGATTCAGATTAATAAAATGAAATAAAAAACAGGTGTTTCCATATAACAAAATCAAGTTGGTGGTCGTAACTTATTTTGGGCCACCCTATATACAAAATTTTACCACTAAAAAAACCACAGTCAAAATTAAAAATCGACGTGCCCGAGCGTTTCTCCAAAAACTAGACCCTTGAACTTTAAGTGAATTTAGACATAAGTTCTGGGACTTACTGTATATTTAGAAATTCCGCTATACATAATTCTTTTGAAAATGGCGTTTTTGGTCCAAGTCTTCTCGTGGGAGATATCCTGTCAAAACTTATTTGGTGACCCCTTTGAGACATACCCATAATGACGCAGAATAATTATGCAACGAGTCGCAAATTAGGACACGAAACGTTGTGGGGCGTTGCTATGGAGCCTGGAAAATGCGATTTCCTGCTTAGGGTTTAGGTTTGAGGCTTCAGTTGGATACAGTGCCAAGCTCTAATTACAGCAACTGCTGTATTACAAAATATCGCTTGTGATGAAAATGAAGAAGTACCCGCAGTGAATGAATAACAAGACGCAGTTATACAATTAGTTAACAATATAGGGCATGTACCTACACAGTGTGAATGAAGTGGCACCAAAAAATGCTGCACGATCCACTTCTATAAATAATTATTTTGCGAGATTAAGAAATGCATAAGATAATACACATATTTGTAATTTTGTGCTACCTTTGTATTTAGAATAATAATGAAAAAATAACTACAAATTACATTTTCAATATTTGTTGTTTTTTCACGCCTTCCTTTACTTTTTTAACAAAATCACTGGGAAGTTAATCCCTAATTTTCGTTGACATGTTTTATTAATTTTTTGTTTGCTTTGAAGTAAACGTGTTCGCAACTTTCTTGCTGGTTTTTTTTTTCAAGTCGTTTGAGCAACATTATTACCAACGATGGGGATCTTCATTGGCTGGATGTGATTTGGGACTTTGTGTTGATGTATGACTTGGCTGGGATGGCTCCGGCTGTGATGGTCCCGGTTGTGATGGACCTGGTTGTGATTGGAATATAAAAATAATTAACATCTACTTCAGAATTATTATAAAATTATTGTACAGACCTTCAAATTCAAACGTTTCCACTTTGCTTCCATTGGTATTTGAAGATATCTTTTCAGTTTGAGGTCCTGTAAAATCACAATGTATTCATTTATGTATAACATATCAGTGCTTCGAACTCGCATCAAAAAACTACGTCACTATCGTAAGTATTTTCGAGACCAGTTATCTGCTTGTTCAACATGTTTTTAATGCTGGTCTCAAAATCAGTTATTTTAACGGATTTCCCTGTACCTCCACCTGTTTGATTAATTGGTTGCTTCTCCAAAGAATACCTTTTCTTTGCTTGATTCTTCAAGTTGTGGTATTTTTCTTTGAGATTTTTTACCATTCGGAAATTTATATTTTCTACGTTTCTGAATCTGGAGCCAGCATTTTTCTTTCTGCTTCCACGTTAGGGCGCCGTTTTTTTTTTGCATTCGTTGATATGTTTATACTTTATCAACGAGGGCAATTAAATTATGTTGTTCTTGGGAAAAAAATTGTACATCTTTTCTTATCCATCGTGATAAGTCACTACACAGTATTAGAACGAAATTTTGCGAAATTACGAGGCACTAATTAGCGTAAAATCCCTTGTAAAACGAACGAAACACCCAAAACAACAATAAATTGAGGTTACGTTGATTAGGAAGTGTACGAACTTACCGACCTGACAGCAAAAGTCAAATAACCGGCATGGAGTACAGTAGAAAAAAAAATCGCTAAACGCAGGTTCCTTTACCGGAGGTTACCGGGGGATTAAAATACACTGCCCGAAAGTTACCAGAAGTTAACAATGAGTTGCAGGTTAAGTTCACCTTCAAGTTTTCACCATCAACTTTAACTTTAACTTTAAAGGTTATAAAACCGCTGCTATTTATACACAGACTAATCACACCCATAGTGTTACATTCGTTACCTACGCTGCACGATTTAGTCAATTTTTCGACCTGTTACAATCTCTGGATTATTACTCTTTTGCTATTGTTTTCTTGAATATACTTTTTAAAAGTAACTGCATTTCTATAATTTCGTCTCTCTGTAGTTTCTTGAAAATATTACTTTTCTCAAGTAAATAAATTTTGTTAATATTATTGATGGTCACTCAAAAACTTTGCATTCAACCTTATGAGTAGCGCTGGCGCACTCGTCAATGTTCGGGTAGAATCGGTTATCTTCGAGGGAAGTTTGAAGTATTGACCTAACCACAATCTAATATCTTCCCTAGGGACATGTTTATAAATCTAAACTCCTTTTTTATGGCTGAGGTATTTTCTTCTAAGACGGCAGCCTGCCAGCGCACAAGGCCCTAGGCTAGCAGCGTTCTCGTTTCTCGTGTGTTTCGCTCTTTAAAGTGTAACTGTCATCGAATGAGCATTATTATGATGTATTCTCCTGCTTATGAGCCAACATCAGCAGACATTAGAAATTTTACTGGCTTGTTAATAAACTATTACAACATAACCGTTCAAAATAATGATGGAAACGATGACGTGGATGAGCTGAATGTACCTCACATCCAGGGTGATGGTGATGATTCACAGAAGAGGAAGAAGAGCGATGAGGTAGAGGAGAGTCTCAAAACCATGATGATGTTAGCGACGAATCACGGTTCAAGAACAAGAAGAAGAAGAAGACCTATAAATGTTGTTATTAAATAAAAATGAAGTATTGTTGTTTATAATAATAATATATTTTCAAACGCTAAGCTTTCATTTAATTTTGTCAATAAACTTGTTTTTCCTAACGGTGCTCCCCGTCTTGATTCATGTTTGCAGCTTTATGAGTTTTCGCGTTAGCGTGTTTTTCGATGGCGTGTTTTCGTTTTCGTGATAGCGTTTTTTTTTCGCTTGCGTGTTAGCGTGTTTTCGTGTTTTCGTTTATGTGTTTTCGTATTTGCGTGTTTTCGTTTTAAGTGTTTTCGCGTTAGCGTGTTTTCGTGTTTTTTTTGTGTTGGTGTGTTTTTGCGTTTGCGTGTTTTCGCGCGCTCGCGCGTGTAGGTGTGTGCGTGTGTGTGTGTGCGTGTGTATGCGTGTGTGTGCGTGCGTGCGTGTGTGCGTGCGTGCGTACGTGCGTGCGTGCGTACGTGCGTGCGTGCGTCCGTACGTACGGACGTGCGTACGTGCGTGTTTTCGTTTGCTCTTCATGCTAAAGCAATGATAGTCGCTTGTATGTAGTTGTAGGCAATATTGTGTTGACTAAAAGCCATAATTGGAAACGCTGCTTGCTATGCCCAGTCCGTGGAGATATGTTTAATTAGCGTTTTGACGGATGTATTTATGATAAGGTCAGGCTTGCATGTAAAATAATATAGAGGTGAAACTAGCCAGCTAACGTGTATTGATACTACACGCATCACAGTATTGAAGATTCTGTTTATGTGTTAGAAAACGTACTAAAGTCTCGAAACAGAATGCAGATAAAATTGAAGGAAATGAATATGGTACAGCTTCTGACAAGGAACTGAAAGATTTGAAGAGTGTGCAGCATTTCCAGAGGCGTGTTGAAACCAGTTAATTTAGGGATAACTTCATGTCCATGTAATAATAGTGTCTGATAAATCTGTCAGGGGTTATTAGATGCTTTATAGGTTGTTATAATATAATCGTTCAAGGTGAAGGCGATGAGGTGAATGTATCTCAAAATCTCGATGATGGTGATGCTCTCTATGAAATTTCAAATAAAATTATATTACGTCACTCTTATTTCAGATTAGAAATTTTAAATCGTTTAGTTAACATTGCTATTAATCTCAACTGGTAAAAATCCATATAACGTGAATTACATATGTGAGTGTGTGTGTTAGCAAAATTTTTAATATATTTGTGTTTTGAAAGTAAATTTTATAAGTACAACATAACTGCTAAATATGAGTAGCAGTAATCAGGTTTTGTGTATTACTTTCTAAATTAGTTAATGATCGGAATGTAATAGTCAGTTTATATCCAACCATTCACAAATCGTGTTTAGTGAGATTACATGTGGACACGTTGTATAAAAAATATTTCAGTTCAACATATGGTACAGCTGAAGGAAAAAACACTTCTAAAGGTAAGCGTATTATATATATATATATATATATATATATATATATATATATATATATATATATATATGTTTTTTACCTGATATTGCTAACAAAAATGTCGATAAAGATTTTTAAAATGTATTATTACTTTTATAGGATGACGTCATAAGATCAGCTCTACAGATAGTTGGTACGTATTCGTTGATTTTAAACTTGTAGTTATTGTTAATTCACGTATAATAATAAACCATTAAAATCTTTTGCCTTTTATTTCCATTTTCGGAGGAAGGTACTACTTGCCTCTGCTAGACGTTTAACTCATAACTATTTAGTCTCTGCTTGTCGGGGAAAGCATTATTATTGTTTAGGGCTCACAAAGCCTCATTATCTTCTTGGGCAGACGTAGTGAGCTTACTCAGGTCTGAATTTCTTCCGGTTGACTTTGGTGAACGACTTCTGAACGAAATTAAAGCGCGAACAATGGATGCGACTGAAACAATAGGGATTTATGTAGCTACGATGCAAGAGTTATTTCAATGACTTCTTGTTCCTCTTTCGGAAGCCCAGCAATTACTGATAGTACGACGTAATCTGGCTCCTTATTACCAAACCTCTCTGGATCTAGTAGAGATCACTTCTCTTGCTCAATTAATTTCTTTAGGGAAAAAGCTGGAACACAATAAATACGCCATAGATATTGACCCTTGTTAAAAATGAACTTATATCTAAACCACTTCATAAACTACGCAATCTCTGCACAGAAATTCATCCGGAATGTAAATAATGACTATTTCATCTTAGCACGGGATCTCAATGCAAATTAGAACTCAAATCCATAAACTCCCAGATAGTTAAGGATACTTTTGTATCATTCCAATTAATAAACAGAAGAAGAGCCATGAGAAGTCAAAAAGAACGTTACACGAGTGTCTAGAAAAACCCTAGCGAGACAGGGGCGGGGGCCCGGGTTTAAATTTTAAAGAACAGAAACTATGAAACAGTTTTTTAATGCATCTCTAGGCCATAAATATTGTCTTGAAAGAGCAGGAGCTTCTTATAGTGTTGTGTTAAAGACTGAAAGTTTTTGTAAACTCCTTAGCAATAAATCTAAGACTTCAAAAAGTTTTTTGAAAATAACAATTCTTACAGTTATTATTTTTTTATGTTTATTATTTTTACATAGTGTCATAAAAAATCAATTTCAGGTTTTGAGAATAAGCCGAGATGGAACATGTTAAAAAAGTGAAACCAATGTAGTAGCAGTAGCACAATACTTTTGATTGTTCAATAATAATAATTTATTATTTTTAGAGATTAGAATTAAGAAAAAGAAAATATTTGCAAAAAGATTAATTTAATTTATTTAATACAGTGTTTATACTTTTAAATTGGACAAATTGAATCTACAAAAACTTACAAGTAAAACATAAATGAGGAATACTTGATTCTTCTTATATAGTTCACAGTTCTGAAAAATTCAATGCAATGCAAGGATATTTTCTTCAAATAGATACCAAACTCCTTCCGGCGGATACTTTTGTTAAACCGGACAATAACTGCATTGGAATCCACCGGCATATCTCGATGGACTAAAAACAAAGCCTGGAATGTCAGCCTTTGTTTGCCCACATCTTCATGAAGCCATGTCTGCAGCCGCTTTTTGAAGATCAGAGTTGGTGTCTGGAGGAGCCTACCAAGAGACACTGTTACTCCTAAAATGTCACTCAAATACGAAAGTGATATAAAAATCTCTGCTCTTCGAATTATTTGCATCAAGAAACGCACATCAGAAGAGGCTTTTCTCTCTTCCCAAGTAGATACTTTACACAATGCATAGTGGATTTTAAGAATAGACTGCTTGAAACTACTGGTGTCTCTCATGTCTCTCGATACAACGGGAGTTACAGGGTGTAAGCTCCCACTTCTTTTTTAAAAACTGCATGTCTCTCATGTCTCTTGGGAGATACATTTGCAAAAGCTGAAATTTGTTTCATCGTGCTGCTTTCTGCAAGAGACCACTTTAGACGAGTTAGCAAATGCGTTGTTAAGTGTTACAATGGTAGCGTTGAGCTATAGTTGATTTTTTGTGTTTCTGTTCAGCACCTTTAGTTTTCGATGCCATGACAGACTAACTAGCCTAAAGCCATTCTAGTCAAGCGCCATTCACCACCCGTTGATTAAACATCTTCGTCACGTACAGATTTGAAGGCACTGACAAATGTAATAAAATCCTCTCTAATTACTTACGGAGTATGTATTGGAGAGATCTGCTTGGTTGGCACCTGCTTGAAACATCTGCCGTCTCATCAAAAAGTACTGAAAACTACTTAGCTTATTTTGCTTTACTCAAATTCATGCTTTGAATATCTTCCTTACAACACCTTATTAGCTTATTTTGTCACACCCTAAACGAGTGTACAATAATTGTCTTATCTATTGCCCTGGTTTGCTAGCTAAGTTTTTCTCAGTGGAGGTTCTGTTGGCAATTTTCAACACTCAACTGTGTGTTGGGTTGCCTATGGCTAAAGTAAATTAACACAAAATGTTTAAGAAATGCATTGTATATTCAATGATAAAAAAAGAAACTAAAATATAACATTGTCTTAAATAAAATATAACAACTATTAAGTAATTCTGGTATACCTGAAAATTTAAATGACGGCGTCCTAGTTACAATCGAGGGATCGGGATCGGTTGTCGTCGTTCAGGCTTCGGCGTTATCTGTAACAAATTTTGTTAAACCTAAATGCGTTTCTGCAATTTTTCGCGGTATGTTTTTGCAAACGTTAATCACAATTAATAAGGTGGTTTGTTTACGTTGCTGGTGTATATCGGGGAGTATCAGTGGTATATTTTTCGTTGAATAGTTTTTCGAGAAACGACTACAATTGCAATTAGGTACGTAATTCTTTTATCACATGTGTTTGAAATAATGAATTAGCGAGTAATTAACCACTCAACATAAAGGGTTGAAATCTTTGTGAGGTGGCGGAAATTAAATTAAATGAATGCAATTGTACGCAGTTGAATGGTTTGTTAATATGTCAACAGGTTGGAGTTGGCCTTCTACACCAGCAATTTATATGAGATAGAATCAGCTGATTTCTTGCTTTATGAAATATGTACTATTGTGAATGGGGTTTAGATTTTATTTGTTGATGAATACTATTATATTAAATTAAACGTAATGATATCGGGTCGAATGTAATTGAACGAAATGGAGTAGGTATAATTTTATGTGATTAGTTATAGTTTCTGGTGTAAAACGATTACTCTGGAAATTAAATGGAGAAAAAAAAATTTAATATCAAGTGTTAAAAAAATGTGAAAAGGAAGTAGAGTGAACTAAGATAGATTTGCTAATTAATATTAAGGTTAGATAAAATAAAATTCTGTGAATTTTATTCTGGTGGTGTTATATTAAAATTGCAGGGCAGTGTGATGGGATGAATTCGATACTAGGTAGCAGGAGTTCGGACAGGAGTCCAAGAGGGTGTGTGACAACGGAATTATACAGGGGTAAGTGATCTATCAAGATACTGGTGACAGTATAAGTTTTATATTAGTGAATTAGGATCAGGCATTTAATTAATGATTTCTATACACTCTTCGGGGTGTTACCTCCGAATGAATGGTACATAGGAATAAGGCGTACGAAATTAGATGAGGGAATATTATAGGGATGCGATTTATACGGTACTGGAAACGGAATGAGTTTTAGTTTGTGAATCGAGATTACGTAGGTAACTAATGATTTATATACACTCTTCGGGATGTTACCTCTAAAAGGGTAATAGGGATGTCACAGTACAGGATTACGTTATAATTGGGGTCGAAACCACCTTTAATAAAGCAATAATATTAGCAATCTTTATCTATCCTTCGAGGTACGTACACCGATAGGGCAGATTTGATATTGTTTCTCGGATGCTAGGGTTAGAGAGAAAAAGGGGCTTCGTAAAGTAGCCTTACTTCTTGGGGTCGAAGCCACCAATAGTAGAACCACGTTACTGGGTAACTACTCACTACTCCTCGTGGTACAAACACCGAGAAAGTATAAATAGTCACTTACGTTTCTGGATAATTATTTTGATAAAACTGAAACTAGGATATCGAGGGATCAGAAAATATGTCAGGCATGTCATAATGGAATTAATAATAGGTTTAACCACAAAAAATGATGGTTTTTGTGAGGGAGAAGTCGTTTTTTGTTTTCTTCTATCTGTGAAGTACATTGAGGGTTTAGCTCACTTGCAGTTTCTAACTCTGGGTTATGGTAAATATTTAAATGAAAATATTTAATTAAAAAGGGTTTCACTAATAATCGTTACCAATATGTAAATCATATCTTAATTTTTTTTTAAACTTTCATAGACAACCGAAGCTATATTTTTATTTTAGAAATGCGATGACTTATTTGTAAAAATCTCGAATTCTTTTAGATACTTAGCAAAAAACAAAATAAAAGCCTTACAATCAAAAAGCTTTCCAAACAATTGTGCGTTATTAATTTCACTGACATGAACTTATACTACATTTCAGATGTACCTTATTGGCAAATAACTTATAATTTCACACTTAACGGCAAATAATCGATAAAATCACGGCCACCTGACATAAGGTCAGTTACATAAATATTTAAAAGAAGGTTCATACGGAAAGAAAAATTAGGAAAATTGCGTAGAAAATTGGAAAATTTAAGAAAACTTAACGACTGTTTAAACTACAGTTTTACAGTCATTTAACAGCTGCATCGGTCGGGATTTATCGATCGATGGCGTGTTCTTTGTGAAGTGTAGGTAACCACTAAGAAAGGGTTTTTCGAAATTCCACCCCTAAGAGGGTGAAATGTGGGGTTGAATTTTTTTGTGAAACTTTTTATTCTATGGGTCGATTGACTCAAAAATTGGTAAACATACTCTTCAATTAAAATTTTAATATCTCTCCCCTTCCCCCCTTTAACATCGCACCAACGCGCAACGGGTACGGCTAGTTTACTAGAAAATTGGACAAAACGGAAGATACGCGAAAACGTGTTTTTTGAATTTGATTGTGACAGATGTGTTATGAACTTAGAATAATGTTTTATGGCGGGAAATTTAAAAGTATCCTTATGACTATAGGAATAAATTAATTAAAGTTTATGTAGTGAAATCTATGTTTAGTAAATAATTACATATTGTGTTCAGATTACTAATGTCAACTAATATTTTTGGATTATCAAAGTCGAAAGGATGATTATTCTCTGCAGAATGAGCTAATAATTGACATCACAACCTTTTATGTTTTATGTCAGATCTATGGCCGGAGATCCCACCTTTTAGAAATTGAGAAGTTTGCCCGATGTAAGTGGCAGAGCATTTTGTGCAATTTATCGCATATGCAATGTTAGAAATTAAAAGAAGATGTGTTTTATCCTTTAAAGAAGAGAACAGGGAATTATAGGTAACAAGAGGTTTATCAGCGATTACTATTGGAAAGGGTTTTAATATGTGTTTTATTTGTAGAGTGTAGATTATATATTTTATTTTCTTGATTTTGAGTGTGTTATGATGAATCGGTAATTGTCGTGGGTGGAGTATTGTTATGGAATCGCATAGCAAGGTTTTCCTGTGAGAAAAGATTTTATTCACAAAGGTTTTAGGATAAGGGTTCTCGATGAAAAGTCTCGATAATATTTAAAATTATTTTAATTACTCTAACTTAAATTAATTTTAGCATAACCAGTCAGGATTCATTTTACCTGTTAACTTATTTAGTCACACAATCCACATTAGGGTCCATAGTACACTTTCACATATTTACACCTTTTATTAAAATTATAAGTTTCCAGGCTTTTAAATATTTATATAACTGACCTTAATAATATTTTAGATTTAGTCCTAATGAAGAAATAAAATTATTTCGAAATGAAGGCTATAATAATGGAATTTTAAATTTTTAAAATTATTAGTCCAGTTTGGACCCTATATACAAATTTTCCCCCTAATTATTATTGCATTTCAAACGAAGTGGGTCAAGTTACTTCTTGTTGCTCTAACATCATTATTATTCCAAATTTAAGTTTAAAAATACTCACGGAAAAAGAAGTCTTGGAGTGGGATTTAAACCCACGATCTGTTCTTTGCTAGAGAACTGTATTACCAACTACGCTATCGAGGGAGCAAATCTCACTCGATTTAAACTTAATGTTTATTAGTACTGATGTACACTAACTTTATTTAATAAATTTTATTTAATAGAGTTAGTGTACAGGTTGTCCCATTTTCGTATGTTTTACGGGGTACCTCGCTTATTTTTTTGGTTAGAACCTTGAGGTTTTCGCGACACCGTGCTATTTTTTAATGAAACCAAAGATGCATTATACAAATTGCCATAGCCATGCTACAGGGTGATTTTGGAAAAAATGCATTTTCAGTCATCCCCTGTAACTCTGTTATTGTCAGACATATTAAAAAAGTAACAACTGATATTTGTAGATTTTTTTTACGTAGAATCCAGATTTTCTTTAGATGTCACAGAGATATTGATATGACCTATTTCTTTTTATGGGACACCCTATATATTTTTTTTAAATCTTTTTCCCCTTGCCAAGAGCTTTTCAAAAATATGGCATAGTCTATATTTATTTTTATAAATAACGTGACAAAATAATTTTTTTCTATAATTTACATTGATAATAGTGGATAGTCGTGGGTAACCATGGTAACGCAAAAAACAATAATTAACGTTCTGCCATTACTTAGGTATTTGATTTTTGAAGTTTCTGCTTCTCTCAAATTATTCCTGGTTACATTTGCCCAAATTTAGTGCTGATATTTATTGTTATTCGTTGTTTTTGTTTATTGTTATCGTTCTTGTTCTTGTTGTTGTTGTTGTTTAATTATTTTTTAATATGGCTCGAAACCAAAAATTTGAAAACTTTGAGAAATATGATATGAATACCTGCTTCATATTATCTAATGAAAACGCAGACCAGGCCTTAGAACTCTATCTGAACAGGTCAGTTAATCTTTACCTTAGAATTTGTATTTTATTTTATATACCTATTTTGTCATATAGATATTCCGAAAGAAGACAGAAGAATATTTCAAAAATTAAAATTTAATCTTTGCCAACATGGATGTTTTGACAAAACTCGACCCCGAGTTTACAACAAAGAGAGCGAGGAATCAGAGATCAACGTTTTAGCAGTTGTTCAAGCCACTCCTGAAACCTCGTGCAGGAAAATAGATGAAGAGACCGGTGTGTCTAAAACAACAGTGCAAAGGATTTAAAAAAAAAAACATAAATTCAAACCCTACAAGTATAAACTTGTTCATCATCTGCACCCTGGTGATGCTGAACGTAGATTGGAGTTCTGCAATTGGTTTATAAATATGAAAACTCAGGACAATAATTTTGAAAAAAAAAAATTTGGTCAGACGAGGCACATTTCACAAGTTCGGGAATTTTTAATAGACACAACTCGCGGTTTTGGAGTCAAGAAAACACCCACGTGATTTTTCCTAGAGAGCGTCAAGGCAGGTTCGGATTTAATGTCTCCTGCTATATTTTTAACCGAAAAATAGTTTACAAGATTTATGAAGAAAACCTAAACTCTAATGGGTACTTACAAATTCTACAATAAAAAACTATGAACATTTTAGAAGATATTCCACTGGCTCAACTGAACGATATATTCTTCCAGCAGGATGGGGCTCCAGCCCACAATGCTAGAATAATACAAATCTGGCTAAATGAACGTTTTCCCAGGAGATGAATTGGAACAAATGGACCTGTTCGATGTCCACCACGATCACCGGATCTCTCGCTTTTGGATTATTTTTTGTGGGGGTATTTAAAGAATAAAATTTATTCAAGGCAATATGCCAACATGCAACAATTAAAAATTACAACGGAAAATGCTTTTGCAGAATTACGAAGACAATCATTTATTTTGGAAAATGCTATTAAAAGTATTTATAAACTTTGTGAAACTTGTAGGAGTCATAATGGTCTGCAATTTGAACAATATTTGTGATTAATTAATTATTTTGTTTTTTATCAATGTAAATTATAGGAAAAAATCATTTTGTCACGTTATTTATAAAAATAAATATAGACTATGCCATATTTTTAAAAAGCTCTTGGCAAGGGGAAAAAGATTTAAAAAAAATATATAGGGTGTCCCACTAAAAAAAAGTAGGTTATGTCAATATCTCAGAAACTGTGACATCTAAAGAAAATCTGAGTATCGCCACTGGATTCTACGTAAAAAAATCTACAAATATCAGTTTTTACTTTTTTAATATGTCTGACAATAACAGAGTTACAGGGGATGACTGAAAATGCATTTTTTTCAAAATCACCCTGCAGCACAAAAACTAAGATGGCTATGGCAAATTTGATTAGTGCATCTTTGGTTTCATTAAAAAGTAGCACGGTGTCGCGAAAACCGCAAGGTTCTAACCTAAAACATAAGCGTGATACTCCGTAAAACATACGAAAATGGGACAACCTGTACATCAGTACGAATAAAAATACCAATAATTTAAGTTTTAATCGACTGAGATTTGCTCCCTCGATAGCGTAGTTTGTAACGCAGTTTTCTATCAAAGAACAGATCGTGGGTTAAAATCCCACTCGAGGAATTCTTTTTCAGCATGTATCTTTAAACTTAAATTTACATACTATTTGTATTATAATTAATGAACTTCGTTCAAATAAAATATTTATTTCCGTAACATTTTTTATTAGTATTGCTAATGTTTTAAATAAGTTTATTATTTAATATAAAAACGTAAAGAATACGCCTGCTATAAGAGTTAGATAAACGTATTTGAAAGCTAACTACAGAATCTTATTCAATTTAAACCGCCTTAAACATAACAAATCTGAACACCATCTCACGGAAAAAGGCTTACAATGAAAATGTCTCAATCAAGAAACAAGTTTAACAAAAATTAATTAAAGCAAGCGCAAAATTTTTAAAAACTTCAACTTGAGAGTGGTAAAAGCTTTCACAGCTAAAAACTAGACATACAAATTAAAGATCCAGTACAATGATAGCAAATCTTATAAAAAAAACTACTAACAGACTAGTTATTACGCTGCATTGAAAACAGGATATATACCTTTAATCTTGTCTTCATTTTAACTATGCATGTTAAATCATAAAACTGAGTCTCATAATTTAAATTATTTGTAACAAACTTATCTGGCTGATTCCGCCTGCATACGTTTTTTACGTCTAGTATTAAAGCTAAGTTTTTGGTTCCTGAGTATATGTTTCTACAAGAACGTGATCAATTTACAAGTGTAGAGATGGTACATAATAAACTCAGCAGTCACGGTCATGATTGTAAGCAATATGATGAAGTTGATGTACAATATTTTTAATCAAATCGTTTATTAGAAATGTGTGTTTCTTTAAACATTCAAATCATAAGAAATAAAACAGATAATCTTATGCCGTTACTTTACGAATTTTCTGGCAGGGCAGGGAGATGCATTTTGAGGTATGTGGTGTTAAATAAATCCATGACTCGCTATCAATAATTTCATTGTACGGGCCTGATGGTGATAAATAAATTTTCCTTGATAATATAGAACAGGTTTTATACATTGTAAGCAATCACAAAAACAAAATTTTATGTGGAGATTTTAATGTTAATTTTACTCAAGATTCTGCACTGCTGAAAAAATTATCTAACATACTACTATCCCTACGGCTTATGACTGCATCTACCAGTGTATCAAATACTGCAAGTACTTGAATCGACTACAATGTTATGAACCTTCAACATGTTCTGTTCCACACTTTTATGTGACAGTAGACTTTTCCGATCATCATACCCAAATGTTATTTATCAAATCGGACATTGAAAATAAAAGATTGTTTACACGGAGGTATATAATCAATAAAAAAATTAATTTTATTTAAGAAACGTTAAAAACCGAAAGTGGATTTATTGTATTCTGAAAATCATGTTCACTTATGAAAATGTAAACTTCCACACAATAAAATTCTTCCTTTTGGATAATTATATCGTGTATTTTCTTTATTTATATTTTATGTTAATTTAAACGTTTCGATAATTACAGTTATCGTCCTCAGTCAATTCTTTAAGAATTGCTTAAGACGTTAGAACAAATTTATGGAATATGAAAAAGATGAAAACGCAAATATTTTGCATCTTTCATATAATATCTTCAGTAATTTTTAAGATATTACCATTTACTGAGGACGATAACTGTAATTGTTATCGAAACGTTTAAATTTAGATCAAAGATAAATGAAGAAAGTACACGATTTAATTACAGAAAAAAATAAATATTTTATTATCATGTTGACTTGTTTGTGAATAATCTTTTTAATATTCTCCAACCAATATTCATAAAATGCTTTCCCCTTAGGAAGCAATACTTTACAACTAGTGAAAGAAACTAGACAACTAAAGGAATTTGTAGTTCCACTAAAACGTAAGATACCTAAACCTAAAAATCCGGAACCACCCACAGCTAAACATAATTGCGCATTCAAACTGTATACAAACCTTTAAAAAAAAGTTATGGGAAATGCAAAAAAGCCTTTGAAATATCTAAAGCTACTATAACTGTTTCACCGGACCTTTCTAATGTATTATTCCAAAGCTGGGTGACATAAAAGAAGATCACCCGTTGAACGACTCTGTCTGAACCCATACGGGTGCATTTTTTAAGGAAGATAGCTGGAATATTGTCGGGACCAGCCGCCTTGTTTGAGTCAAGTTTATTGTTTAATGGCGTATGGAGTAGATTTGGGCGACGACACAATTTTACCAGAATCATTGAGACATGAATTTGCTGCAAAGTAATCGACAAAGAGGTTTTGCTTTTTCAGCAGGATCAGCTACTACAGCTCCGTCGGGAAACGTCATGGGGGGGAAAGGAAGATGTACTAAAGTTTTTACTGATAGATTTAGCTAATGATCAAAATTTACGACCACCCAAAGCACATGAGACTAATTCTTTGCATTTACGTTCTTTAAACATATTTTTGGCCTTAGTGAATAACTATTCCTTACGGCAATATAGTCTGCGTGATTTTCAACAGATTTATTTGATTTCCATTTGGTTATAGGTTTATACTTCTTCGATAATGCATCAGCGCAAGTCCTATTAAACCAAGGTTGGAAACGGGTATGACCTACACTATTATGTTTTTTGGGAATGTATAACTCTATACCCATCAAGATAACTTAAGTTATTAAAAGAGTAATCTAGCAGTTCGCTACAGTTAGCTGATTTAAAACACCACATAGTTTCATTTATTTTTCGAACAACACAGGGATTATGTACAGAGGAAGTTATTTCGATTCACCAAGTGGGGAAAGGTCTCTTGTTTTATGGACAAGTGGGTTAGTTGTAAGGAATAGGTCCAGGAGATGTGGAGTATGGTTAGGGTTGTCAGGGTTGGTTCAGAAATCATTTGTTCGAGATCACAGGATACAGCAAATACTTCTGCACTATGAACTGCGGGATTAGTGGTAGATGAAAATTGCAGCCAATTGGACATTAAAATCTCCCAGAGTTGAAATATCGCATGATGGAAACTGTGATAAGAGGTAGTTTATTTTCAGACTAAGGTAATCAAAACACCAGTAGAATTTCACAAATTGGGTCTCAGAATGTTTGAGGCAAATCGCGTCAAATTTGTTGTTTACAAAAGTGGGCATCCTCTTACAACCTAAGATTTCCTTGGTATACGCACATACTCCGCCTTTAAGGCGAAAGTTAGAGTGGAGGTTGTATCTGGGAAATTGTCAGGCGAATCAGTGCTTCCAGGGGAGACTTGTGCTTCTGATAGAAACAGAATGTCCGTTTGCACTTGTTCAAGGTTTTCATGAACAGCATTAAGATTCGACCTGATACCACGTATGTTGCAGTAATGTATCCGAATGTTGGTACTTTCGATGACCGAGGTTGCTTGAGTTCTGCCCTCCCGAGCATCCGAATGGGGCAGAATTTTATCCCTGGCAGATCTTGCTCTTCTTAGTCGTGATTTTGGCGCTGACGGATTCTTGTCCCCCCCTCCCAGAATCTTAGGGACGCATCGACAAATCGATGTGAGAGTGTGACCGTCTTGCAGTACTCACCTGAGGTATATCGTCTGTTTCGGAACTCGTCATTTTAAAGGTTTAGCCGTTCAAATTTCACGCTTGGCTAGTGCGTGTTGGCGAGCACATAAGGAATAAAGGAGATAGTGACCGGCAGCCCTTACCGAACTCAGAAATTTGGAGCACTAAAATTAAGGAGCCCATGGTAAAGATATTTCTATTATTGTAAATGTAATCTATATTCCAGTTAACCTGTGAACTTTTTATAAAATTAAATCACAATGCTGTATTTTTTCGGTTAAGTTTCTATTATAAAATGTAATATTTGTAATGTAACTACTTGTATTTCGGATTGATATGCAATTTATTAATTCATGATGTTCCCTGTAATACAGAAGTTATTAACTTTTACTAACGTTAGCCATTTTAATAATTTTATTTATACGTAAGCAGTATCTAAGTTTAACGAGAATTTATCTTTACGTACGTGTTAATTACGGGAGATTATTTGAAATTGCTTTTGTCAATTTCACGGACTTGATTTCAGAGTAACTATTTTAAATAAATAATTTAATTCTATGTTTTGGTTTCAATACGGAATATGTAACTTCTCTAAGCTTTATTGTACGGTTTATGGTTTATGGTTTAACACTTTGTTGTGCAGATAATGTAACAAATTTTGCTGGCAAACGTAACTTTCATTGAACTAAAAGTTAATCCATTAATTACTCCAGTCATGTCTATTCAAAACTTAGACACACTAAAAGGTATCATTATAAACTACCAAACGATTAGTATAATTAAAGCTCTAGTGAATCCAGATAAACGTTTTTGTGATCTTGAGTCTTAGGAGATATATTTAATCATTTAAAATCATCACAAGCTAATGGTTACTTCCTTAGAGACATTAATAATGTACTTAAACTTGTAAGGTGTACCCGGGAACAACAATTACTACTTAGTGTTGGAGGAGAACTGTTTTTAAACTACAAGAAAGGCTACGGAACATTTAAGATCATCTAAAAATGCTTAAAGTGTATGTACTGGAGAAGTCTGTCACAGCTGAGAATGCCTTAAATAATTTATTTATGGCATTCAATTTGATAATATGGCCATTTTCTCAAGGAAAACTCATTATTGTGTTCATTTGCAGTGGGAAGCTATTAAAACAGATGGAATGGTATCTATTAATTTTAATTTTAACTTTAAGTATGTCTAGGTCTTTCACACGATTAAAAACTCAAAAGACAAGTATTTTAATTATGTGTAATAATCGTGAAAGTTTATATTTTCATACACTACCATATTAACGCTTTATCAATTATATATAGTTAAAATTAAAATAAGATTAGAAGTAGGCATCCTGTTTTTAATGTACCATAACAACCAGTCTTTAGTAGTTTTTTGATAGGATTTATTATTTATAATTTTCATTGTCAAGTTTTTAGCTGTGAATGCTTTTACTTTTAGCTTTTAAAATTTTGCACTTCATTGAAGTTTATACTTATAATCTTCAATGAGATAAAATAAGGTTCTTTCTGTATAGTTGGCTTTTAAATACGTGTAATTGTTATAACAATCTTACATTTAATTGGTAAGTTTTTAACTGTGAATGTTTTCATAACTTTAAAACTAAAGTTTTTTTACAATTTGACACATATACTATAATTTGATTAAGTTTAGAGATGCAGTTAACTTTTACTAAAATAAAATTGGATTCCGTATTTGGTTTTAAATACGTATAACGAACTGTTACAGTAGGATTATTTTTATGTTCTTATATTTCATAAATTAATTAAAAAACTATTAAAAATGCCGCGCATTATACCGACATGATGCGATACTCCCGATAAAATTCGTTATGAATTAAGCATGTTTATTAAGTGAGACCTACATGGCACGTTCCGACACTTGCCGGATTGTAGTTGAAGAATAGCGTCGCGTCGGATTTGTCAAGTGCGCATGGTAGCTTACAAATGTCGGCAGGGCAAAACTTTTTTTAAAACTGTAGACACTAACGTTATTGTACTTTTACCCAAAATTTTAAATCAATTAAAAATTAAATAATGAAGATACAGAAGTGCGAATCTGAAAAATGAAGCACACCGTACAGCTTCCTATTTCAAAAAATGTTTTTAATGACAATTATTTGCCATAAGTAAAATAAAATTTTTCATAACTCACACGAAAGTACGGATTTGGAAATAAATGATGAAATTCTCCATTTAATTTAGGGCAAGAATCCAATGTTTTCATCGTATGTTGTCCCCATTCTTCTCTTCTTCCGCCAAGAGAAAGAGCACAATAATAACTTCCTCATCGTAGTTGTTATCGATATTCTATGTTACCATAAATTAATTAAGATAGCGTACCGATGATAAGTCGGTTGATAGGATGACCCCGTTAGAGTCGTGTCGCGACATGCTATATCATTTACTGAAGACGACAACTGTAATTGCAATTGAAACGTTTAAATTTGTATGAAACAAATAAAAATCCACGATTTCCAACCGACAAGATATATTAAGTTACAGAGAGATTGATACTCAAGTGATGGGAGATGTACCATCTTTGTTTTGAAAATCATTGAGTATGATTCATGTTTTGCAGATGCGTTTAAAGCTTCGGTAAGCTATTGGAAGTCTATAGATATTGTTATAAATAATGCTGCATACGTCGATGATAATAAATGGCGGCGTGAAATACATGTGGATGCTGTAAGTATTTAATTATAGATAAAAAAATGTAATACCATTTAATAGCTGGGTGTACTGCACGGAACTCTTTTGGGTTTTAAATACATGAGTAAATATAATGGAGGATTTGGTGGCGTTATAACCAACATAGCTTCAATTGCTGGTGTAGAACCTGTATTTTATATGCCGTTCTACTCCGCTGCTAAACATTTTGTTGTGGGACTTGGCCGTTCCTTAGGCCATCATTTCCATTATGAATACAACGGAATACGAATAGTAACAGTGTGTCCTGGTCCAACGTTTACAAATGTAAATGTTGAAGACGCTATATCAAACTTTTTTAGTCCGTATGCTCGACCATATTTTAATAATATCAAACACACGTTTAACTATCAATCGTGAGTATGTGACAAATTTATTAGTTTTTAGAAAGTATTTATTGTAGCGTCAGTGATGTAGCATTAGAAACTTTATATGTTATCCAAGAAGGTAAGACTGGATGTGTATGGGTAGTGGAAGATGGTGAGTCGTACGAAATTGCTTTTCCTGATAGAAAATCAATGCACAAATCAAATCATACCCAGAAATACACTTATTTGCAATATATATAGCAACAATTGTTTTTATTTTTCCCACCTAATGCCATAAAAAATGTGACTGTATCAATTTCTGAATGTCTAATAAAACTTTTTGTCAGAATTCCTACACTTTACAAAAAATCTTATGTGGTCAGCACACAACCTGTTACGTGTACAAAGCCTTGGTGTCCCCAAAAGAAAGATAGCCGGAGCTCGGTTTTAATAGCAACCATCTGGTTGCGTGGGAGTGTGGTTGGCCCCAAAACAAGAAAGTGTAAACATGGGTTACAGTAAAAAAAACGACGTTGGTAGATTAAACTCGTATTTATTAACGGCACCGCACCAACTAATATTTAATTCTAGGGTGAGTAATAATAAAACCATCTTTTTGTTACTGTTATCATTAGTCAGAAGGGTGGAAGATACGTTAGCTATGATTGACTGAGTATCAAGAGTAGAACTTCCATACCGTGTTAGAAGCGTGTGCGTTGTTACGTGCAGAAACGGGAAGCGGAAAAAAAAGGAAGGGGGAGTGAAGGGTCGCTAGTCACCTGTTGATGGACGGAAATTGCCGATGTCAGTCGGTTCGGGTCAAGGAAATTCCGGTAGAGAAGTAAGGGCGCCAGGAGCCGCTTCTCCAAAAGAAGAAATTACCGTAATGCCAGCTCCTGAAAAACGATGTCTGAAAAAGGCGGGTAGGAAAATAGGAAAAAAAAGTGTTGTGGTATAAAATAAAACCTACAATTGTTAAATCAAATAAAAAATGCCTATATAAATAAAACGTGTTTCGAAATAGACCAAGTTTATAGAAAAAGACAAAAAAATTTAAAGAAAACAAATTAAAAGAAGACAAAAAGCTTAACAATTATACAGTTTAACGTTGGAAGCAACGAAGAAACATTTTGTACCAATTTAATGTAAATGTAATTTAATGTAAATAAGTACGAACCTAAAATAACGCTGATTTTCTGTGCGTAAAAAGTTAATATGCAAAAGGATATAAAGAGAAAGTTAAAAAAAATGTAGCTAACCTCAAATTCAAAATTTAGACATATGTAGCACTAAACTACCGTGCGCAAGTTTGTTTGATAATTAATACGTACAAACGTCAAAAGATAAAAATGACCAACAGCCGATTACAAAGCAGAAGTTGGTAAGAGAACAATTTACACAACAAAAATTAAAGATCTATAGTGAAAGTCACACTGAGAATGCAGTGTGGAGTCTTATGGAGTACACCGTTGCCAGTTGTCGTTATGCTAGGATCGGTTAAACTTCAGAGCCGACCCTGTCACAGCCATCGGACAACCGGCAACACAGTGTGCCGGCCTCCCATTACAAATTCATTGCCTATTAATACCCCGCCACACTGCATTCTCGGTGTAACTCGCACTATAATGAAAAAGTATTTAACTTAGTAATAATGTAATACACTATTTTTAACAGCTCTAACTATAGATGCAAACAAGAAAACAAGGGGAAAGGAAGAGGAGAAACAGATTTCAGATAAGGTGTCAGATAAATAATATTTTAGTGAGATCAAGAAGGTACTCGAACAGTTTTTCTAATTTTAGTACTACGGAATGGAGCAGAAGGGAAATGGGGTTACAAATTACACAGGGTGTGAAGAATATAATCAAAATCGTCTGACCTTTTGCTGATTTCTAAGGTGATGGTTAATATTCTACAGAAGTTATTCTTCTACGAAATGAACCAACGATATATAAAGATGGAATTTTTATGTAAGTAATACATGTACCCGTACAGATGGTATATTCTTAAACTTCATTTGGTTGTAAAATATGGAACAATAACGACAACCAGAACAACCGCAAGCTGAAAATTATAATGAACCATTAGAAAAGGCCACAGTATAATAAATTCACATACCTCTAAAGATGTAAGGCGAGCTTTTCGTGACAATTGTATGAATGGTAAACTTCGAAACCGCACTAGGCGAAGAAAACAATGTTTACTCAGCAATCGCGAGTAGAAACTTATTTTGTTAATTAAACAATTCCTTTTTAAATATCCTTCTTGCGAAGAGTGAAATTAAATCAGTTAATTATTTAAAGGAATGCTTTAGCAACCAAATATGCATTCTTAACAAATGAAAAACTTTCATGAAAAAGAAAGAGTCTATGAACCAATACAATGTATTAAAAATTATTATTAATTTTATTAAATACATAAATAAAAAGTTTACCTCGAGTAGGATTTGAACCTACGACCTGTACTTTGCTAGAGTACCGCGCTAACCAACTGCGCCACCAAGGTTCAAGCCCCAATTGATGTAAATTTTGTCTTTATGTATGTAGAACTGATGTTGATTCTAAATATAATGAGATTACAATTAAATTACTTATATTAATGGAATGTGAGCCTGCAATATCGCAATATCCTTGCGATATTGCAGGCTCACATTCCATTAATATAAGTATCAACATAGAAGAAATTTGCTTGTGTTGTCTTGGTTGATAACGAAAGGTTCAATCGCGTTTATATGGTTTTGCATTTTTTTTTGAGTTTGCCAGTTCAGTATGCATTGAGTTGTTTGTTGGAAAGTTTTAAAAAAAATTATTTGAGTACCAGCGTTTCTCATTAAAAAGCAGGATGTATGCGGCTTAATGCTGGACATGAAGACTCTTTTTTCCTGGGAAATGTCTATTATGCAATTCTACTATTAAAGATCGTTATGTGACGATAAAAAGTATGTCGTGGTCTTGTGGAGAAAGGGGAGATTTGCTTTGCGGTTAGTTAGTTAAAGGTCGGCTGTTTATGATAGAGACAGAACGCTGAGCGTTGGATGTAAGCTTAGGGCGCATTGAACTTACCTAGGTTCTACCCGAGTTACTTGAAGCTATTGTGGAGAAATTTTCACGTTCACGTTGTGTGGATCTTAAAAGAATTCAATCATCCCGGGGACTTTTTGTATTGTTTTTCGTTGGTCACAGGTGACATTTTCGTGTCCCATGAAGAGGATTAGTGTTTATTTTAGTGTTATTTCCTCATTTTTTGCAGTAAAATCGCGCTTATCGGATTCTAATATCGCAGAATTTAGTAAATTAAATTGTGCCGATAAATTACATCCGGGTCCACAGTTGTTCAGATAGATAAAATGTTGCTGTAAATATAAATATTGGAATAACAAATTTTGTATATATAACGGATTGTCACCCTGTGTGTAAATTTTAAGGATCATAATGTAGAAAGTTTGTTTTGTTCTATTTTTTTAATGTCGAATTTAAAAGTTTAAATTTTTGCAAACTTTTATTTAATCAACTTTTTTTTGGGTTTGGAGACATTTATAAATGGAATTTTTATTTATAATATTACGTTTCAGTCACAGGTGATACGGGTGTTACTATTAAAAATGTTTGAAGTTTTAGGAATTAATTGAAAGAGAAATTACGTTTTTTTAAGAATTAAAAAATTGAAACACTGTATTTAAGATAGACTTCTTCGATAAAATTGGAATCGTATAAATTTTCCAAGGTTAGAAATTGAAAAGTATTTTGTTTCTGATAACGTCCACGTGTAATAGCGTTTGTATGTGGTGCCCTAGTTATTTCTGAACGCAGTATACCATATAACTTTTGCTAAATTTTGTCATTGTAGAATGGGAGGAGCTACAATAGGTACTAAAGAAAAAGAACTTAGCGATATAATTTTGTGTCGGTTGCAGAAAGCTAACTTTGTAATTGCAGCATGATTTAATTTCTTTCTCTCGACTATTTCCTTATTGAATATCGTTTTTACCGCGTTTAAAATTTAAGCGGATCCTTTTTTATGATAGGCTAATTCACATTTATGTAATCGGGAAAGGGACATATTCGGAAATGGAGAATTCTGAATAAGGTATTAGCTAGTTCTGTTAGAGATGCCATATAAAGCAGGACTCACGGTTTTTGTTTGTTTGCGGTGATTTCAACATATACGAAAGGGGTAGTTATGGGGTGGAATAGGTTATTACATACTGAGGATGTATCGCATTATCGTGGAGTAAGGGATCTCCGTTTCCAATAAAAGGATAATATATTGGTTCACCACATCCCCGAGTTATTTTCTGTTGTGTATCGTGTGTCTAGGACAAGATTTGGACGTAGGAAGGGTGTTCGTGTTTTTCGAAGTGCTTAACCTGTATTCTATGGACCTGCTGCAACGCATATTTTTAGTGCGGATTAATTTAACGAATTCGTGTTGAAGCGGTGGTTTTACGTATGTTGCGTGGTTCAAACAAGCAAAATACAGATTCGCTAAATATAAAAGCTTTCCGTTTGGCAAATTTAAATTAATAAGTGATAGTCAGTACTTGTATATAGTAGAGTAATCAGGTTTTATGGAAGTTTAAGTAATAGTGTAACGTACAACCAATTGTAAGATCAATCAAAACGTATTGAAAGGAGAAGTATTCACGAGTTAAGTCATATTTGAAGTCCGCCGTCGACGCCATCTTCTAAACATCCTAGGTGCTTGTATATCAAAAGGTCTGTTCTGAATACAAGGTAACCTTTTTTGTGTATTTTGATTGCAGTGGTTGACAAATTTTAATAAATTCTTGTGTATTACGTTTTTTTGTTGTTTATGCCGACGTTTGAATACGCTGACTTTTGACATCCACGTATGATTTTTGTATCGATTAACCTTTAGTGTATACGTATTCATTCGATTATGATTCTAAATGTATGTTAGTGTTTTTTATGTATTACACTGACGGATTTGTATTGAAATTATATGTGGTTATGGGTTACAGTGAGAACGGAATTTTTTTGTTATATTTTATTTTGGTATTTCAAATTTACAGCAATTTTAGTAAAGAGACCAATACTGACACCAGCTGGTTTCACAGCCTTGTATGTATGTGTATGTATGTTATATATATATATATATATATATATATATATATATATATATATATATATATATATATATATATATATATATACATATATATATATATATATATATATATATATATATATATATATATATATATATACAGGTGAGGCATCTAAGCTCCGTCGGTTTGTATATTATTTGTAAATTATTTTCGAATATGCAGGGTGGTCCATAAAAATTTTACGCATCAAAGTTATGAAAATTTAAATGGAACACTCTATATATGATTGCATATTTCGATTCTGTGGACTAAATAAAGGTCACTTACTGTTATAGTCCCTATACCTAACTGCACCTGTTGTCGAGATATTTCATTATTTGTGAGAATGTAGATCGAAATTCAAAAGAACTTTCTGTTTTACGTACTCGAGGAATTTTTTTCAAATGTTTTTCATTGTTTACTGAAAGCATCAAACTTTAAAATCCACCGAAGTTATTATCACAAATTTTTACTGGGTGTATAAAAACTCAGTTACTATTTTGACCAACATTAAAGCCAATTAACTTCCTTATTTTAAATGGAACACCCCATATTTATCACCATATTTTTATTCTAATTTTAATTCCCTACCAAACTATTAGGGTTCCCTATACCTATCTCTTACAGATTTTTTGTAATTTAGGATTTTCTATTCCAATAATAATTTCATGCAATTTGTTCTTGAAAAGCAGGCTTTAACGGTCTTACTGTCACATAAAACAAACGAATTTATTGAAAAGTCATAGTTCGTGTTAAAGTTAAATCATTTTTACTAATCAACTTTGAGAATAAGTTTTATTAGGTGGGTACCTACAATGTAAAATGGCATGCTATTCTCGAATTGAAAAGTGGGACATGATCTTAGTAATTGGGAAATGCAATGATAATTGCTTGCTAGCATCTAGGGTTTACGCACAAATGTATCCTGATAGGCGTCATCCCGACAGGCGTTCATTAGAAAAATTATTTTTCGAAGCACTGGAAGTGTATCATACAAGACACGACAAAACCAAAGGCCGGTTACGGGTAACGAAGAGAATAATTTTTCCGTTATGGAATATCTGGTAGAAAATCCACATACCAGTCAGCAGAGAATAAGTGAAGAATTTCAGATAAGTCAGCGTAGCGTTTGAAGGATAATAAAGAAGAATAAGTTTTATCCATATCACATTCAATTACACCAAGAACTTTTAGAAGTGGATTACGATCGAAGGCTTGCATTTTGTTCATGGGTTTTAGAAAAATTTGGTGATAATAAAAATTTTTTTGATTTTGTGCTTTTTTCGGACGAATCAACGTTCCACAATAACGGTTTAGTAAATAGATATAACTTTCATTATTATAGTGACGAGAATCATAATTTTTTTAGAACTCTCGATAGGCAACACAGATGGTCCGTAAATGAGTGGGGTGGTATAATGGGAACACATGTAGTAGGTCCGTTTTTTTTTAATGGCAATTTGAACGGTGATATGTTTCTCGAATTTTTAAGAGGAAATTTGCCTGTTCTTTTGGAACACATACCGCTTCATATTCGGCAGGAAATGTGGCTACAATTAGACGGAGCACCGGCGCATTTTCATGCTAATGTTAGGGACGAATTGGATAGGCAATTTCCCAACAGGTGGATAGGGGGCGGCGGCCCATAAAATTGTCCGGCAAGATCCCTGATTTAACTAGTCCTGATTTTTTCTTGTGGGGATACATCAAAAATATTGTCTACCATGTACCACCAACCACACCCGACAACATGAAGGAGCGAATCAGAACAGCTTTTAATTCCATAACTCCAAGCATGTTGAGAAAAGTGAAGGAGTCTTTTCTAAAGAGAGTTCGTTTATCTATTGAAAGGAACGGAAATCATTTTGAACATTTGTTGAAACGTTGAAGTTGCTCACTTATCAAGGCTGTGTTTGTTCAATAAAACAATGTTTTTGCTATTTGCCCAGTTATTAACGTCTTTCAGTCATTGCTAAGGAAAGCCTAGTCCAACGGTTGGATTATCTCTAGCAATAAAAGCTTTTCATCAAAACCTGCTCATAAAAAATAGAGTAAAAAATGACATAAAATTAATGATTAAATTAGAAAATCCTAAATTACAAAAAATCTGTAAGAGATAGGTATAGAGAACCCTAATGCAGTTTTGTAGGGAATTAAAATTAGAATAAAAATATGGTGATAAATACGGGGTGTTCCATTTAAAATAAGGAAGTTAATTGGGTTTAATGTTGGTCAAAATAGTAACTGAGTTTTTATACACCCAGTATAAATTTGTGATAATAACTTCGGTGGATTTTAAAGTTTGATGCTTTCAGTAAACAATGAAAAACATTTGAAAAAAAAATCGTGAGTACGTAAAACAGAAAGTTCTTTTGAATTTCAATCTACATTATCACAAATAATGAAATATCTTGGCAACAGGTGGAGTTAGGTATGGGGACTATAATAGTAAGTGACCTTTATTTCGTCCACAGAATCGAAATATGCCATCATATATAGGGTGTTCCATTTAAATTTTCATAACTTTGATGCGTAAAATTTTGATGAACCACCCTGCATATTCGAAAATAATTTTAAAACGTGCTCCTAATGAACCTACACGATAATTAAAAAAAAGATTTCAAAAATATTTTACCATTTTTCGTATACAAACCGACGGAGCTTAGATGTCTCACCCTGTATGTACACATATACTATTGACGTTACTTCATGATCTAATTCTCATAAAAAAAAACAAACACTGCGCGTCAGCATTGTGGGTTTACATTAAAAAAAAACAATAAGTACTTTAACCTATATACAGGGTGTCCAGTTTAAGATGAAATGCATGGGGATATTGGAAATCGTTAGAGATACGAAGATGGTTAAATGGAGAAAAAGTTGCGTCATTATATGCCCAAGAAGTAACCATGGTTACATGTCAAAAAATCCCTTCCATTTACTAGACACAGGGTGATAACTGAAAATATGCGTTTTCTAAAAATCGCTATATCTTGTTTCTTGCAAGAGATACATCCACGATTTTTGCAGGATGGGGGTAACAGGTAGCGAGAATTTCAAAATGATTTTGAAAAAATCTAGGCCTACTAGATTTTGAGATAATGCACGCAACTTTCGATTTTCTTATGGACGCCATATTGGATTTTGCATTTTGAATTCTTCATAAAAATGCTTTTCAACCATATATCATATGTTTATAATCTGCCAATGAGAAAGTGTCAAATTACACAATTAAATTTATATCAAAGCAACCTTGACATATTATGTATTTTAATTAAATGAAAATTAATCTACAAATTGAACTAACTATTGAGAACAATATTATTGATTATTAACATAAATCATAATAATAAAAGTGACAAAAAACAACAAAAAATAAAATTTAATATTATAGCGAATTTTACTATTAATTAATCAAATGCTCGAATAAACCTCCATTCTCCTGCAAACACCATCTGCACCGAGTTAGCACTACATCACAAGAGTTCCTTATCATCTCCGGGGTAATTTTATTAACAGCTTCGATAACTGTATCACGTAATTCGTCCTCATTGTTATACGACTTTGAATAAACTTCGTTTTTTAAATAGCCCCACACAAAGAAATCAATGGGAGAGAGATCAGGAGCTCTGGCCGGCCATCTTATTGGTCCCTGGTTTCCTATCCATCCATTAGGATATTCCATATTTAGGAAATCTGTAATAATATGGGCACTATGTGCAGGAGCCCCATCCTGTTGGAAAATCATATTTCTTACTGTAGCAAGAGATGATTTATGTTAATAATCAATAATATTGTTCTCAATAGTTAGTTTAATTTGTAGATTAATTTTCATTTAATTAAAATACATAATATGTCAAGGTTGCTTTGATATAAATTTAATTGTGTAATTTGACACTTTCTCATTGGCAGATTATAAACATATGATATATGGTTGAAAAGCATTTTTTATGAAGAATTCAAAAATGCAAAAATCCAATATGGCGTCCATAAGAAAATCGAAAGTTGCGTGCATTATCTCAAAATCTAGTAGGCCTAGATTTTTTCAAAATCATTTTGAAATCCTCGCTACCTGTTACCCCATCCTGCAAAAATCGTGGATGTATCTCTTGCAAGAAACAAGATATAGCGATTTTAGAAAACGCATATTTTCAGTTATCACCCTGTGTCTAGTAAATGGAAGGGATTTTTGACATGTAACCATGGTTACTTCTTGGGCATATAATGACGCAACTTTTTCTCCATTTAACCATCTTCATATCTCTAACGGTTTCCAATATCCCCATGCATTTCATCTTAAACTGGACACCCTGTATATATATATATATATATATATATATATATATATATATATATATATATATATATATATATATATATATATATATATATATATATATTATATTTCTTTATGAGAATTAGATCATGAGGTAACGTTAATAGTTTATGTTCATTTGAAGTAAGCTGTTCCAAAAGTTTACATTGTTTACTGAATTTTAACGTAACTTTTAAAGGTTTAATACAATATTTTTCTTGGATTTGAGCATATTTTAGGACAAATTGATTTAATTACGGCTGGTTGTAAATGAATTGAAGTGATTTCTATTTTCGGAAGTAAGAATTATATTGAAAAGCAGATTTATTAAGAGAAATAACGTAACGTATATTACTAATTAAGTCGGTTGTCGACTGACCAGCTGTTTGTTCTTGCATTCGAGGATTTTGCGAGAAGTTGTGAATATTTTTTTGGAGTTACTTTTTATAGGAATCAATATACCGATTGTAGACATCTTTGCTGGCGCCTGATTTCCCAAAAGGTAAGCAGTTTGTTATTTGTTTGAAAATGAGTTTTATTTTTCGACGATATTAGGTGAACTTCCCGATATCGACGTTTCGTAAATTTGACCGTTTTATAAATTTTCCATCACGCCTTATTTTGTAGTTATTGTAGTGACGTATTTTTGTGTTTTAAATTGCAAAATTAATTATCATATCTTCATTTACTTTTGAATATTTGGGCCAATGACGTTGGCGCTAAATTTATCGAAATGCTTAATGAGTTTTGGTTTTATTTTATCAATTTTGTGGCTTTAACATAAAGCTTAAGATTTCATTCAAATTTAGGTGAACTTCGCGTCTTTGGAATAGAATTTTAGGAGTAAAGTAGTTTATTTTTGAGTGAACGTTTTGGTTTCCTGTTCCAATATAAGATCTGTTCAAGTCGTTGTCCTGCTGTAAATTTTTTTAACCACATTTTGACGATTTCGGGGTTGCTATGTGTGCCTTTTTACAACATTAAGTAAGAACCCCGCCCACATAACTGAGCTATGCCGTGCCACAAATTGCCTTTACGGGCGGGATGCTTTAGTGAGCATTTAGTCTGTAATAGGACAAAGTACGTTTTGTAAATAAATTAATGTGTGTGTATATATATTAAACCAGATGAAAAAGTTATTAAATCACCTGGTTTTGGCTTAAATATTTTCGGCACTAAATTCGTGTGAATATCATTTGAAAATAGTCGGAGAGTTGAAATTTGGCGATACTAAAGTTGCCGTACAGGAAGGTCAGGAGATTGAAAAGTTATTAGTATCCATTGATCAATTGCCAAAGGGTCGATGGTATGAGAATTGCGTTTACTGCTGTGAGATGGAACTAAAGAATTGGGATTGATCATTTTGTGCGAATTAAACTAATTACCTTTCTGTGTTTATTTCTGGTGATTTTAATGAAGTTGTTTAGGTTGATGAATACGATTTCTTTTGTGTATAGTTTTGTATAAAATCCTTCAAGCGGTTAAAATAATTTTACAAAAGTGTATTCTACCGGGTATCGTAATATTACACACCGTGTGTCATTTTTATTTTTCTTATTACTGTGTACCAAAATTCACATTACGAATATTTTTCAAATGTATGTTTTCGATGTCATTATTATACCTTTAAGGTGTTAATTAAAAATAAGATAATTAAGATAGAAGATCTCGTGAAATTTTGAACCTTGCAAAGTCACCCCGATTTATTAATTAGAATATTGTATAGGAAACATTGTGCCTTACTTCCTTTCGTAAGTAGACTTGTTTGTATGTGATTTGACGGTAACTGTACCGATACTCTGACTTTTTCTTTATTATTATTATAATATATGGATATTGTTGTTGAATTTGAGCGTACTATTTCGTTACTAAGAGTAAGCTTATATGTGATTTCATTCCTTCTTCACAGCGTTATTATTATTCACGTGTACTTAATTCAAAAAATAAGATATTTTGATTACGTTCAAGTTACTGAGTGGTTTATTTGTTTCATGGAAATTTTTGATTTTCACAACCTTACATCGGCAATGTTCGTTTACTTTTTTTATGAGTTTGATGAAAGCTTTTTAACGTAATAATTTGTGAGAGATTTCTATGCTAGATTATTTTCTATTTTTTTAAGATATAAAGGTCCATTAACATTTTACCTAACGTAAAAGCAGAGCAATTAAGGTTGATGGGCGACCATCTGGTCGATTAGCACGTGATTTTATTGTGATTACGTGCAAATATTCTGAAGTTTTACAGAAAACCCTGGTTTTATGCGACGTAAGGCGAGCAAGTTTTTCGATTTTTTTAACTTAGCTGTGGAATACTCGCATGTAGATATTTAGGTTATGATATTGTCGATTAAAAATAAACTGGCGCCATCCAATTTATGATTTTTCCCTATTGTGTTTTATATATTACGAGGTATCCTAATTGGAAAATTAATAACACGCCCACGTACTTTATTCCACTGAGATACCGGCCACTTGCTTAGCTGTTGCTTCCGATTCTATTGCCATTTTCGCCCATGACAGTGTGCGTGTGTGGGAGTGTGTGTGTATGTGTGTGTGTGTGTGTATGTGTGTGTATGTGTGCGTGTGTGCGCGCGTGTGTGTGTGCGTGCACGTATTATTTCTGAAACAGCTGTATATTTCAAAGATATGCAAATACCAACACATAGACCTATATCAATTAATTCTTCTATGCAATGTTTCGATACGACGCGTGATTTAGCGTAAAAAAAAAGATAGGATTTAAGTGTTAACTCGATTTTTTCAATATCTAAATAATGAGTTTCTTAATATGAAGGTTAAACGTTAATTAAATAATATTGTATTATAAGTATTTTACAGATGCGGTCGACTTTGTAATTTTTTTATGTTAGCACCTAGATGTCTATAACCTCTATCTGACATGAGGTTTTAAACGTCTATCTGACATATATTATTGATTTTGTTTGACACAATGTTTCCTATTTTCGTTATGATCGTATTACAAAGGAGGTTGCATAATTATCCTAAAAAAATTATAATTAATATTATTTCACTTCTTTTAGGTGTTTAAGTGTTGATTAACCTCTATCTGACATAAAGCATCAAACGTCTGTTTGACATAGATAATTTTTAGTTTTTACAATGTTGCCTATTTTCGTAATGAACTTATTATAAAGAGGTTGCACAATTATCCCAAATAGTAAAGGACACTTTTTGTGGCGAATCTGTGGGTTTGACGGACGAATGTAGTGAGTCCGGCAAATACAGATGAGCCACAAAAGGTCACTTTGCTCCGCATAAAATATACTATTTTTTCTTCAGACGTTTTTTACACTTAAATGTGAAATAAGAAAAAATAATTAGGTTGTGAAACTGAGGAATAGTTAGATTTACTTACCGTGCTCTGGCAAGCAGCAGTAGACGTTGCTAGATTTCGTTGAAAACAATGAATTAAACAAGTTGAAAATTGTGAAGATTCTCCTTGTTATTGTAAGTATTTTATCAAACTTTTTGTTCCTATTTGTGTAAATTAAAATATTACATTGTTAGGAGTATGTTGGATTTGGAGAACTACACGCCGTCAGAAATTACTGAAGCGGCTAATACAGCAATAAAGGATTTATTACCTACAAGACCGAGCAAAATCTATTAACGCGCTTTTCAGCAATTTATAAAATGGTGCAATGAAAAAAATATTAAAAGCTACTCTGAAACCGTAATGTTAGCTTATTTTGCCGAATTAGCAACAAAAATGAAAATGAAAAGCTCGACAATGTGGTCTCAATATTCGATGAGAAAATCTTTATTGAGAATTCGACATGGTGTAGATACAAGCAAATGCTTGAAACTTCGTGCATATCTAAAGAAGCAGAATGAAGGATACACCCCAAAGCAGGCCAAAGTATTTACAAAAGACCAACCTAACAAATTTTTATCGGAAGCGTCGTACGAAAAATACTTGGCAATTAAGGTAAGTTTTAGAAATAGAATGAAAACAAGTCTTTATATTTTGTATTTTTTTAGATAGTTTTGATTATTGCTATCCCAGGGGCATGTCGTTGCGATGAATTGGTGAAGATGTAGGTAGACGACATTGAGAACCTGAAAATTCTGCTACATATTAAAATTCCAGATCATTTACAGTTGTAGGGGAATCTTTCCTAAATTTATATAACAAATATGTTGCTTTGCGCCCATGAGATATGAATGATCGCCGATTTTTTTTGAAATATGGAAATGGAAAATGCTCAAGAGCGGTAATGGGAAACCATAAAATAAGTAGTGTTCCTAGGGAGGTAGCTTTTTTCTTAAAATTAGCGAACTATACAGAACACACAGGGCATTGTCTAAGAAGAACCTCAGCTATACTGTTGGTGGACGGCGGCGCAGATTTAATGTGCTTGAAGGGCCATGGTGGCTGGAAATCCAGCACTGTAGCTGAGCGTTATATTGAAGACCCTCTAGCACCAAAAAATGAGGCAGCCCGGAAAATGTTTGCACCTAGTGCAGAAGTTCATGTAGAAGAGGAAGAATTAAAGGCCATTTCCGTAGAACGCAGCGAGACCTCCTGTTACCTCTGGCGGATTTTATTTTGGAGAAAATGTTAGTTTTAATCATTGTACTTTTAATCTTTATAACTCTAAACAATAAATTTGTTTTCGGTGTTTTCCGAATTGGGTGTTTGAGTTATTAACTTACATTACCTTTGCATCCGCTGCGAGGGGATGCAAAAGACTTTGCAGCCGCAGGTGAAAATGCCAAACTTTAACGTTGTCAAGTGAAGTTTACAATGTCATATTTATTGACGTGTGAAGAAAAAAAATGCTATAAAAATGATTTCGTTTCTTTTAATTTCCATTTTGTAGGTTTAAAGACCGTGCGTTGTTTCACACCAGATATTTAATTTTCGCCTAGTAATGCAGTTCAAAGCAAATAAAAATTAAAATATGTTAGTAGAATGATATCTACTGTATATTTAAAATCCCCTACATAATGTATGTGCAGGTTAGAAAGTAAAAAGGCGTTATTTAAATGTAATTTTGAAAGTGAACGGCTGTAGCAGCCTTTACTAGGTCTAAGAAAAACAATCATAACTCAATCTCCAACGCAAAACGCTTTTTAGAATCGTAATTTAAAAGTAACGTATCTTAATATTCAAGTGAGTAGAATGTGTTGCCTAACAGCGAAATTATTAGAAGTGAGCCAATGCAAAAACGTATGGTTAGACTGGTTAGAGCAAACGCTGATTTGAATCAGCAAAAGCGTTAGTGTAAAATGAATTTTACAAACTATCTTATGTCAGTGTGCGTTGACACTATAAAGAAGAGCATGAATGAATTTGTAGCCATTTTGTAATACTAAACATAGGCTCCGTAATATTTTTTTATTGTAAAAAATTAATAAATGCTACGTACACTCTACCAGACTAGACAATGTTTACATTTTATGTACGCTTTACTCAATTGAAAAGAATACAGTCAATTTTTATTAAATTTATATTAATCAAATTATTACGTTTGCTTTTTATTTATCCAGGTTGGCGAGAACTGCTGGTCCCAGTGTCACCTGAGAAGATTACGCCCAGGTAAGCAAGTTATCTGAGTATTTAGAGTAAGCTGTGAACTGTCATAAATAGACATTTCTATCCCTATAGTGCCATTTCAAATACTCTGGTGACCTTTTCCGGTTTTATGCCGTTTCAACCACTATTTGGACTCATATATGATAAACTATTCTATTGTGCGCAAAATTTAGTACACCGAATCGAGTCCAGCCGCTGGCTAGTTGAGTAAAAGCCAAGTTTAACTGTTATCTCGTTTTACTGCCAGTTTGAACCGTAACATAATGTATCTAAACGAATGCAACAAAATCATCACATTATTTTCTACTATGCTGTCAACTGTTTGGAATTCACATACCGTTTTGTTGATTTTTATTAACTTAAATAATAGTGGAGTTAAGTTATATTTAAAAAGTGGCCAGAAATATAATTTTGCATATTGTATTTATGAATACATTAGGAATAACATAAAAAGTTGAGTGTACGCTGAATTGCTTATTAAACAAATTAGTTGACCAATTAAATTTTTACATCGCAACCTACACACACACACACACACACACACACATATATATATATATATATATATATATATATAGAAGGTTTTACAACTTTTGCCCAAGTCTATCCAAAATCGGTGTGTGTGTGTGTGTGTGTGTGTGGCGCGGACGTGAGTGTGTGTTGGTGTGGCTTGTGTGTTACTGTATTTGTGTGTTCGTGTGTTCGTGTGTTCGTGTGTTCGTGTGTTCGTGTGTTTGTGTGTTTGTGTGTTTGTGTGTTTGTGTGTTTGTGTGTTTGTGTGTTTGTGTGTTTGTGTGTTTGTGTGTTTGTGTGTTTGTGTGTTTGTGTGTTTGTGTGTTTGTGTGTTTGTGTGTTTGTGTGTTTGTGTGTTTGTGTTTGTGTGTTTGTGTTGTGTTTGTGTGTTTGTGTGTTTGTGTGTTTGTGTGTTTGTGTGTTTGTGTTTGTGTGTTTGGGTGTTTGTGTGTTTGTGTGTTTGTGTGTTTGTGTTTTGTGTGTTTGTGTGTTTGTGTGTTTGTGTGTTTGTGTTTCGTGTTTGTGTGTTTGTGTGTTTGTGTGCTTGTGTGTTTGTGCGTTTGTGCGTTTGTGCGTTTGTGCGTTTGTGCGTTTGTGCGTTTGTGCGTTTGCGTGTTTACGTGTTTGTGTGTTTGTGTATTCGTGTGTTTGTGTGTTTGTGTGTATAAAACGGTGAAAGGTGGCTTTTACTTCTTCCACAACCACGTTCCTTAATATAATAGTTTAAGGGCTTTCTACAACTAAACTAAATTTTATGCGTACACATGATTATTCGAAGTGTAAGTATTGGCTCAAGATAAGGGCCAATTGGTAACTTGATTGTTGCCGAACACTGGGAATTGCTATCAGGAAGATTTTGGAATAATATCCAAATAAGAGCGATACACACTACTTACGTACTCAAATTAAAATTATGAAGCTTAAGGATAGATGTTATCTGAATCAATCATATAATGTGAATTAGAATACCAGATGTTACTGTCAGAATCTTTACTTTGGTTCTAATTAATTGTTACTTAAGCTCTCAACATCTGTTGTGATTTACTCGCCTACAGCTGATTTGCTATCTTTGAATTGTACGCTCTGAGTCTCTAACGTACCTACCTGTATTTAACCAGTGCTTACAGTTAGGCTTCTTGATGATTCCGTAAACTAAATTTGCTATTGTATGAAACTTACTTATAAATGAACGTTTTTAACTAGTGATTTGATACCTGAACAAAATAAATTGACGTACTTTAAAATTATTTGAAAGAGCAGAATTTGCATTCCACTGTTAATAGTTGGGCAATTAAATAAGAGTTTATCTTACTCATCTTTTAATACCAATCGGTTCGACAATCGTGTATTCATTGTTCAAGTTCCATAAATGTAATACTACATTACTGTGCCTACAAAATTATTATCTACCTAGTGTTCTATACCAGGTCTATTTGAAGTTAAACCTGTTGGGTTAAATGTATTAATTCCTTTTCCGGCTGCTGTGTTACAAATTAATTTGATTGCTCAGTAACACCTTTGTACCGCATAAATTAAATCTGTTCGGGATCCTTAGTGTTAATTTGTAATTGCTTTGTTATTAATCGTTAATTTTTCAAAAATTTAAAAATACACACAGAAAAAGAATTCCTCAAGTGGAATTTGAACCCACGATCTGTTCTTTGCTAGAGAACTGCGTTACCAATTACGCTACCGAGGGAGCAAATATCATTCGATTTAAACTTAATTCCCACTCGAGTTCCTTTTCTGTGTGTATTTTAAAATTTTAACTTATATACAATTTGTATAATCAATCAACTTTATATATATATATATATATATATATATATATATAAATTAAAAATTAATTTCCTGTATATATATATATATATATATATATATATTGACTTTAAGTTAACTTGTGTGAATGAAACCACGCCTTTAGTCGAAACCTAAGGGAGTCTGTGTAATTTTATTATCTTGCTTCATTCAAAAAACTCTTAGAATCGGGTTCTTATTCATTCATTACCAAAGATGTGTGTGGGTGTGTGTCGTTGTATGTGTGTGTCTGTCTGTGTGTACGTGTGTGTGTGCGTGTGTGTGTGTGTGGCTGTGTGTGTCTGTCTGTGTGTGTGTATGTTTGTGTGTAGCTGCGTGTCGTTGTATGTGTGTGTCTGTGTCTGTGTGTGTGTGGTGTTTTCGCGGTGTACGCGTGTGCACGTGTGAGTGCGCGGATGTGCGCGTTTGAGTGCGGGTGCGCGCGCGTGTTTGCGTGTGTTTGCGCGTGTGTACTTGAGTGTGCGCGGATGTGCGCGTGTGTGTGTGTGCGTTTGTGCGTGTGTGTGCTTGTACGGGCGTGTGCGCGCGTGTGTGCGGGTGTGGGCGTGCGCGCGTGTGTGCGCGTCTGTGCGTGTGTTTGCGCGTACGTGTGCACGTATGTGCGCGTGTGTGCGCGTGTTTGCGCGTTTGTGCTTGCGTGTGTGCGTGTGCCCGTGTGTACGGTTGTGCGTGGGTATGTGCTTGTGCGGGCGTGTGTACGCGTATGTGTGGGTGTGGGCGTGCGAGCGTGTGTGCGCGTTTGCGCGTGTGTATGCGTCTGTGTGTGCGCTGGTGTGTGTACGTGTGTGTGCATGTGTGTATGCATATATGTGTGCGTGTCTGTGGGTGTCTGTCTGTGTGTGTGAGAGTGTGTGTGTGTGTCTATGTGCCTGGGTGTCTCTGTGTGTCTGTGTATGTCTAGGTGTCTGTGTATGTCTGTGTGTCAGCGTATATGTGTGTGTGATGTGTTTGCGTATGCCTGAATGTACGTGTGTGCGTGTGCGCAAGTGTGTGCGTGTGTGTGTTTATGGGCGTGTGTGCGCGTGTGTGCTGGTGTGTGCGCGTGATTACACGTGTGTACGGGCGTGTGCGCATATATGCGTGTGTGTGCGCGTGTTTACGCGTGTGTGAGAGTCAGTGCGCGAGTGTGGGCGTGTGTGTATGCTTGTTTGTGAGTGTCTGTGTGTGTGTGCGGGTGTGTGCGAATGTGTGTGCGCGCGTGTGGGCGCGTGTGGACGCGTGTATGCTCGTGAGCGCGCGTGTGAGCGCGTGTGTGCGCATGTGTGCACGTGCATTTTTTTAAACAGCCTACTCGATTTCTGTACTACTGTTGTTAATAGGGCGAGTTAAAAGCGCCATCGTCATCATTAATTGCGGTTATTTTCCAAACGGTTAGTTTTAGCCAAATTAGACTTGTAGGTAACCTTTTGTAATGTAAACAGTCCAAATATTAGGAAGTTAACTTGGTCTGTGTGTGTCTGTGTGTGTCTGTGTGTGTGTGTGTGTGTGTGTGTGTGTGTGTGTGTGTGTGTGTGTGTGTGTGTGTGTGTGTGTGTGTGTGTGTGTGTGTGTGTGTGTGTATGTGTGTGTATGTTTGTGTGTGTTTGTGTGTATGTGTGTGTGTCGTGAGTGCATATATGCGTGTCTGTGTGTGTATGTGTGCGTTTGTGTGTATTTGTGTGTGTGTGTGTGCGTGTGTGTGCCTGTGTGTGTCAGTATGTGTGTGACGTGTGTGCGTTTCTGCGTATGCGCTTGTGCGCGTGCGTGTGTTTGTGTGAGTGCGTGTATGCGTGCGTACGTGTATGCATGCGTTTCTGGGATATATATATATATATATATATATATATATATATATATATATATATATATATATATATATATATTCACATAAAACACATTACTTAACTTAGTACCACATCAAACACTAAAAATCAAAACAACTCGGAAACGCACAGGAATTCCGAAACAGGAGAAGGTACATTATTTTTGTTAAACTGTGTGTAGATAATGAAAATAACAGTTTTTTTTTAAAAATACTCATTGGCCTAGAAGTTCTGTTTATGAAAGGGGTTGAGCACCCCCTCCACTCCGCCACTGTGCAAGTTTGTGAACATTATTATCGATTGTTTTATGCCCCTTAATTAATAGACATTATCCCCCCAACATGAAAAAATCTAAGCATTCGTTTATGAGTTATAATGAAAATTTGAGAAAAAAAAATTCTATTCAACACCCTGCATCTCGGAAACGAAGCCTTCTACGACAAATGTTTATAGGAACTTTTCTTCTTAGAAAAATGTGTTCTATATCCTGTTGAAGTTTGTCTACAAAAAAACTGACTCACCTATATATATATATATATATATATATATATATATATATATATATATATATATATATATATATATATATATATATATATAGTGTATAAAGATTATAATACATCATAACTAGGGAAGTGCATAGTTTAAGTTTAAATTGAGTGTGACTTGCCTCCTCGATATCTCAGTTGCACGTGGCCTACTCTAGCAAAGTAGAGGTAGTGGGTTCAAATCCCACTCGTGTTAGTCTTTTACGGTATGTACTTTAAAAGTGAATTTCAAATAAATACAGTTAATGATCGTTACGTTGAACTTATTTTCGTTCATTAAAAACACACACAGCACCCTCTGGCTTTCTAACCTCAAAAAATTTTTTTGAGCAGCTTTTTCACTTTCTCCAAGTGACCTTCTTAATTTTTGAACTTTTTACGTCACAAAGATATACCAGGCTAATTTGGGTAAAACTAACTGTTTCGAAGACAGCCGCAATTAATGATCACGATGGTGATTTCAATTGGCCCTATTAATAAGAGTAGTACATAAATCGAGTTGGCTCTTTAACACAAATCATTTATTATTGGAACAATCAGTTTGAATGGATCTAAACCTAAAACTAGGAAAAACCAAAATCAAACAATGAGAGAAGAATATTTGTTCTAAGAATGTGTATTACGTATGGCTAAATATCAAAACATTACTTACAAAAACAAAACTATGGAACACAGCGATACCTAAAACTGTAGAAAAATAACAATAAATATGAGAAACGGATTCGAAAATTTTAGAACACAAAATGTTCAACATGAGCACTCCCTTTTCTAATGCACATTTGTGCATGACGAACTGATGTCTGTTGGACTCTCCAAAGTACTTGTTGGTCTTCTCTGATTTGATCGAAATGATGTTGCACATACCAAATTTTTTAAATGGTCCCACAGAAAAAAGTCTACAGGAGTCAGGTAAGGTGACCTAGGAGGCCAAGAAACAGGTACACCACAACCTACCCACCGGTTTGCGTAGGCATTATTTAAATGCTCCCTGACCAACCAACTGAAATGTGTGGGCGCTCCTTCGTGCATGAATCACATATTTTGCCTAGTTCCGATATCCACATCTTCTAGGAGCTGGGGAAACTGATTTTGAAGAAACTCGCAGTAATATTGTCCATTTAGTTGAGCTGGTAAAACGAATGGATCTACTAAATGCGGGCCAATGATTTCAGCCTCTACATTAATCTGGAACTGTCTTTGATCACGCGTTTGAACATCGCATATGGATTCTCCTCATCCCAAACGAGTAAATGATGTAAATTTATTACTCCGTTTCTTCCAAAACCTGCTTCATCTGTGTACAATATTAAACGACTAAACACCAGATTTCGTTCCAATTGTTCTAAAAACCAGTGCGAAAACCGCTACGTGGCGGGAAAATCGACTGGACTAAGTGCATGTACTTTTTGAATATGGTACGGATGAAGCAGTTGTTCTTTAAAAATCCTTCCAATGGTTGATTTTTAAACATTAATTCCTAAAGATAGTGTTTGATCACAAGCGACTGCATTCAAAACGTCTTCCTCCACTTCTGGGGAACGAGTTGTCCGCGGAGCGCCCCTATTCTCATTTTTGGTGCAAACTTGCCTAAAATAGCGCACAAATTTTCTATGGTGCAAGTTGATCTTACCAACTTCCCTCAGTCGTCGATCTACACGTTTAAAAGTTTTGCTATTAGGAACCCTTCGATTAGGGAACCTTTGCTGGTACAGTCTTCTTGCTCTTAATGCATTACAAGAAGCCATTCCATACATCAAATACATATCCGCATATTCAGCAGTCGTGTAGTTCATTTCTCACCAATTACTAAATTAAACGAAGCTCATAAACTTCAACAAAAAAAACATATTCTTATACCTTTACTATTGTTTAATCTAATTGTCACGATTTGACAGATAATGCATCTGTCAACTTGTGTTTATGAATCTATTACCTTCTATTAATTAATTACTATTAACTTGCAAATAAAAATTGTAACTACTATTCGTTACCTGAAATCAAATAAGTAGATCTATTTTACGTAGTAAAAGACTGAGGAGTCAGACCTTAACTTTAAAAATATAAAAAAAACGGCTTACGACTGCCTTTCAAATTCACAAACTTTACGGTGTTCTGCCCCTAACCCTTAACAAAATAATTCAGGGTTTGAATCTTAAAAGATTTTAAGCAATATGACTTTCTGAGACATGTGTTGATACTTAGCCATATTTCTTATAAGAAGTTCTTCTTTTATGTTAGTTTCTCAATTTTTAGGTTTAGACGCATTCTAGATTATTGTGCTTGCAAATAACGTCTTATTTAAACACAGCCGAACTAAAATCATCACAGTCATCATTAGTTGCGTTTATCTCTAAAACTGTTAATTTTAGCAAAATTAAACTAGTATACGTTTTTGACGTAAAAAAGGACAAAGATTAAGAAGTTTACTTGGAAAAGCTAAAAAAGTTGTTCAAAATTTTGCGAAAATTCACTTTTTAACATTCTACTTCAAGAGCGAATAACTACGTAGGGGGGAAACGTTGGAGGAAATTTTCTTATAAAAAGTGTGACCTTAGTTTCATTAGATTCACCTAGATCCGGGAGATTTTCCACTATATCTGGGACATCTTATATATATATATATATATATATATATATATATATATATATATATATATACACAGTGATCGGCATAAAGTTGGATACAAATGGAAAACATTCGTATTGTTTATTTCTCAGAAAATTTTATTCTTGATTCGAAAAGGTGAATGCCGCTCAAGAGTAAAGTATCCTTATTTTTCAAAATACACAAAAATGTCCTTTTAAGAAGTTGTTTAGTTTTGAAAAAATATGCCAAATATGCAATTTCAGCCAGCTTCTCTAAACAGTGTCTACGACGTTTTTCCTTTGTTTTTTTCTACCATCCCTGTATTTTTCGGGAAACAAAGTATTTCGGAGGTAAGTTACTTTCTAATGGAACACCAACATGCTAAAAAGCACGTTTTATTTGCTCCATAAGTGGCAAATTAGGTTATTCACAATTATCCCTAAAAACACCTCAATTTTTGTGTCCAATGAGGAAAACTACAGATTACTTTAAAATTATAGAGAACGTCAAAACATTTAAATATTAACATTTTGGAATAACTCTGTATGTACCGTTCTGAAACGTTGAGTTATAATAAACAAAAGAATCTTCAAATTTCAAGAAATAAGTTTTATTCAGAATATTGGAATAACCTACATTAATTGATAATGGAACACAAACATAAAACAAAAGTGTGAAAAAAGTGACCTGTACCATTATCATTCAATGTGGTGTCCACCGTTCACTATGCAAAGTATTGTACGTTTGTGCATTTCTTGATGTACATTTCTTAACATTTGCGGAGTTACTGTTGGAATACAATTTCTAATCGTATTTTCCAAATGTTCAATATCTCTGAATGGCCGCTGTTTATAAACTTTCTCCTCTAAATATCCTCATCGTAAAAAGCCCATTGGGGTGATATCGAGAAATCTTGCAGGCCATGGATTATTGGAATATCTTCATATGCAGCGATTAGGAACCTTTAGGTCCAGCCATGACTTTACCGCCACCGTTGAATGAATAGATGCGCCATCTTGTTGAAAAAACGTGTTGATTCTGGTTCCCAGCGGAAAATTATCCAAATAATTTGATAAATATGTTTGAAGCATATTTAAATATCTCGTAAAATTTAAATTTTCTTTAAAAATGCTGGTCCCACAATTTCATCATTTAAAATTCCACACCAAACATTGATTTTAAACGAATATTGATCCCGGTATTCGATCTGAAAGTTAGGGTTTTCATTTGCCCACCATCTACAGTTTCTCGAACTTACGATACCATATGCGTCAGAATAAATAATTCTTCTCGAAAAATATTCATCATTCTCTATTTCTCCTTGGAACCAAAAAGAAAATTGCAACCTTGCGTCTGAGTCTCTTTCGTGAAGGGTATGAATAAATTTGGATTTGTATGGCTTGAATTTATTTAATCGCATAGTTCTTCTAATTGATCAGGGCAGTCCGGACCCCGGTATCGAGCGTAAGTCCCTTCTCGCGTAAGAGCTTTTGTGATTTTTATTATAACGATTTCGAAACCACCCTAGAGTACCTCCTCGCACGCGGTATCGTCATGTTCGGGGGGCACTACAATTGCGAACCCTCCCTTATCCCTCAACCTCTCCCCAAGTATTGCTCTACTTTTACGCAGGTAGGGAATACCGCTGAGGAGTGTCCTACCCGCTCTATCCGATGTCCCAACTGTGGCGAAAGCTACAGATCCTCCTTCTACAAATCCTCGGCTAACCCAAGGTGTAACAACCGCGAGGAAGCTCACCCTTCCTATTCCATCAAGTGCCGGAAGCGCTGAAACCTCCCAGTTCCCCGTCGAATATGGCATCCCTAAAACCTCTCCTGTCTTCCGAAGAGTCCGACTTGGAGGACACAGCCCACCTTAAACCTACTCCCGATACCGAACCCTTTACCTTCAAGGACTTCCTGCAAGTCCTTACCCACTACCTCAACCAAATGTTCTCCGACTGGCGAACTAGGGTTGCCCGCGCCCTAGATTCGCTATCACGAAACTTCTTCCAACGGAGTATCAACATCTGCGTATTCGGTACGCGGATGAAGGTCGCCGTAATCCGCCAACCCAATCCTTAACTCCTTCCAAAATTGATATCCTAGCAAGGACCGTTAATGACTTAAACACATTTTACACACTCCCAATAACACATCCTTTCCATCACGAAAACAAAACTCACAAACAGATGCACACTTCACTTCAACACGTTCACACATTCCTGAACAATAGCCACCACTTCCTGCGCACCTACTGCATCTCGAATGCATTGCTGCGACGGTGCACTTTCCCACTCCTATAGTATTTATTTCTTATTACAACTCGCCCCGCCACAACACCCTATCTGATGACCTTTTAATCTACGCCTCTAGCCTCCCTAGTGCAGTTATCCTAGGTGATTTCAGTACCCGCCACATCCAATTTGGTGACACCGCAACTAATGGCAACGGTAACAGGTTATCCTCTGCTCTGTTGCCGTTGCCGCTCTTGCGAATTGCCAACATACAGCCAACATACTTCGAACAATTAGGTGACTCAATAGTAGATCATATCATAGTTTCCGAACCCATAGCTTACTATTTCGATCGTGAGTGCTTTCCAAGCACCATGACCATATACCGCTACTGGTCAAAACTTCATTTTGTCCAGCTCCCCCTACACTTCCTCAATACACAGTCATTAAAGATATTTCGAAAGCAGGCTGGAATGTGTTCTCGGAACACATCTCCAAGAACCTTCCTATACCCAATCCTCAAACGACCCAAGATCTCGAGAGAGCCATTCGATACCTAACTTCCGTAATTACGGAAGCGGTAGATATCTCTGTCCCATTAAAAAACATAGATATTTCCCGAAAATCGTTCCCACGGCACATCGTGAACTGATCAAAGAGAAAAGACGACTCTATCCTCAATTCTTGCTATCGACGGATCCGGTTCTCAAGACAATCGCCTTAACACCTTAATCAGGCGAGAAGCCAACAAACACGCCGAAGACTCCTGGACCAAAGCTACCTCCCAGCTACATTATAGAAATGGTAAACTCCTCTGGCAACAGCTCGACAGACTGACCAGAAGGAAAGTAAACCCTAAATCCCACCTAACTAACCCTCAGGGCAACCTAATCTCTTTCGACCAAGGAAAGGCCGATTTCTTTGGTCACCACCTCCAATCTATTTTCCGATCCCCAATTTGATAACCGGTTCAAGGCACACCTCGAGGGTCGCTTTAAAGAATTCCGCAATCTTAACCTTTCTGAAATCCAACTTGATAACGACCGACCAGGTCCGCACATATTTCAAAAAGGGAAAAATTCTGCCCCAGGTCATGACGGCCTAAATCGAAAATCCTCCATCATTTGCCCGACCCAGCCCTCCGATTACTCTTCAACATCTACAACCAATGCCTAATCCTATCCCACTTCCTGACGGACTGGAGATCGGCCTCCACCGCCATGATACCCAAACCCCACGCCAACCTAACCTCACCCTCCTCCTATATATCAATCTCCCTCCTGAGTGCATCGGAAAATGCTTTGAGCAGATTTTAGCCAGACGGCTCAGGGACCATCTCGAATTTGACGACCTTCTTCCCAACAGCCAATTCGGCTTTCGTCCCAACCGAACGTTACATGATCCCTTGTTGAAGCTGCTTACAGAGATCACCAGAGCGTTCGATCACAAGAAATGCAATCTGGCTGTTTCTGGACATTAAGCAAGCATTCGACAGGGTCTGGCACGCCGGTATCCTGCACAAGATCCGTAACCTCAACATTCCCGACCCATTCTCCAAACTCCTACTCTCGTACCTGACCAATCGGTCAGCACGGATCAAAGCAGGAAAAACCTTCTCAGATCATTTCCAACCTACAGCAGGCGTACCGCAAGGTTCTGCCTTAGCCCTGATCCTCTACATTATCTTCGCATTCGAAGTCCCAAAACCCTTCGGAACTTCTCCAACTGGGTGAACCGGTGGGTGGAGACTCTCCGTCAAACCCACCAAAACCCAAACAATCCTAAACCAGGAAAGACTCACACTCCAAGATGAAGTAACCTACCTAGGAATCCTCTTCACTAGAACCCTCAATTGGCTCTCCGATGTAAAAAGAACACTCAATATCGCAAATTGGTCCAAACTGCTGATTTCCTGAGGTGTAATACTGATTTTACCGTTATTATAAATCCCATTACCCATACTACTTTAACTTACTTAGCTTACTTAAGTTAGAGAATAGAAATTAAAAAGGTACGCCCGGTATGGTTCTGTGTTAAATTCAGTGTATTTAATTTTAGAAATGCACCCAGAATTAAGTGGCCAACACAATCAATTTGTTTAGATCAAAGACACGAAATGCAACCTTTGCGCTGAAGATAATGGGACCTGATTCAATGTATCATTGCAGTGTATTATTTTACTTCAAACAGTTATTAACCTCTGTCATTTTTATTATATTAAACGTTTTGTAAATAGTTATATGTTTTATTTGACTTTAGCATCGACCTTCTGTTAGGAATATCAACTTCATATGGTGCTTCATCATCTTCAACTACCCATACACTACCATTGTCTCCTTCTTTTATAACATGTATGATTCCTTTTGCCATGTTACTTACTCTACAAATAAAGTTAGTACATTATTTTATGACTATCTTTTTCAATCACTCACGTTTGAATTCCAATAAGTTTAAAAACATTTTCAGCTTGCTGTTTAACATATGGACTTAATATATTCGTTGCAATTTTATCAACACTTTCAAACCCCTCAGTAGCTGTTGCTCCAGGGCAGACAGTTGCGATTCGTATGTGATTAAAGCGGTAGTATATTGGTTGTCCTAAGGCACGACCGAGTCCCACAATAAAATGTTTACTACCGGCATAGGTTGGTACATAAAAAAGAGGTTCTATACCAGCAACTGATGCTATATTAATTATCACACCTCCTCCTCCTCCTTTACGTGTACTCATGTACTCAAAGGCCAGCAAAGTTCCTTGAAGTGTACCAACCTAAAAAATAGATTACAGAACATGAAAAAGTTTTACAGTAGGCAACTTACAACATTAACATCAGCTACGCGTTTCCACTCATTTTCATTGTAATACCCGGCATTGTTTATAACAATGTCTAAAGTTTTCCAATAAGCAATTGAAATCTTAAATGCATCTATCAGACGTAGAAAAGTATTTTTCAGAAATTTTTGTCAAATAGTAACTTACTGTTAAATTGTTCAAAGTTGCTGATGTCTGCCGGTATAAAAATCACCTTACCATGACCATAAATCGTATTAAACGTTTTTGCAACTTGCTGACCTTTAACTATATCGATGTCAATTACGCTAATGCCCTAAAAACGTATTTTTTATTTTTTTCGAGATGAACTAAACATCACTAAACATTTACCTTAACCCCATTGTTCAATAGTTCACGAACAGTTCCAAACCCTATACCCTTAGCACCTCCGGTTAACAAAACAATTTTGTTTTGAACTTCATAAACTTTGGTGTCTGCATAAACAAAATTAATAATTTCAATAGCTACTAGTAACTTAAAAAGACAAGTGCTACTCATTGCAAAATACACGAATTATAGACTCTGTCTATGATTAGCAACAGTTTGTACTAACCACAAGAATGCTTCTTCAATGTTTATGAAAGTAATAGCATTAATAATTTATAATTTCCGTGTCTCCTTAAAACATGAATGAATTTGCTATTTTAAGCCTTATAAATAATTTGTTATGCACATTATGTCAGAAAAGCGTACTTGTTTTACGACACAATGATGAGATTGTTTTAACCAGCTTTGAATACCTTTGGGAATAATTTATATTTGCACAACATCCTTTTACCTAAAGTTTTACCCAAAAGAAGATGACTACAAAAATCGTATAAATTTTAGCTAGTCGATGTATTAACCTCCCATAATTATTTAAAATTTATTATGAAAGGAATTATTGTTAATACACCTTGATGGAGTGTACAGGGTGGCCAACTAATAATGCGAGGTACTATATCTGGGAAACTATCCATCGTAGAGGCTTGGGCAAAAAAAGGTTATCACTAAACTAGCCAATACAAAAACCTGGAAAAAATTTTCAAGTTTCTGAAATGGCCGCTAGGGGGCATAACTGCAATCTTGAATCTAAAAAAGTGATCTTTCTGTGAATTCTGCTATATTAACCTAATAAAGAAATAACTGATCTTTAAAGTCGAGGATAATCTAAACTTTTTTGTTTGGCACTTTTTGACGTATGTCTATTAATAAAGTGGTGGGGGGTATTCAAAAGTTTCCTTAAATAACCCGCTGTATCTTCGAAACAGCTAAGCCGATTTTAACAAACTTAGGCGCGTAGAAATTAGCTATTCTTGGGCTACAAATGTTATAATATTTGAAGTTTTGTTAGTTTCATATGTCGTCGCTAGAGGGCTTTCTTCGACATTCCCACAGAAACGGTTAATTTTCGCAAAAAAATTAAATGCATTGGTATCATTTTTTTTTCATAAACAAATAGGTAAATGATGCCTAAACCAGCTCGCGAAAACCGCATCTCGATATCTTGTTCCTAACCTAAAATATTGGCAAAAGAAAACTTTATACGAAAATCCCTTAAATTTTTAATTTTTTTTAACTATATTTTTCTGGAATTGTTTCTATTACGTAAGTTGTGGCCCTAAAAAGGACCGATTTAAAGGAGCAAGGTTTTTAATGCCCCCGTAAATGCTCGAAATGCCTCCCTAAGAAGACACGGCCCTGTAAAAGTAGCCCCAAAAATTCTATTTTTTAGTATCTCTGAAACGGTTTAAGATACCTGAATGAAATTTAGAGTACAAATATCTTTGATTAGGTCATAAAAGATAGTGTTGACAAATTTTTAATATTTCGTATAGAAGCGTCGCTAAAAGGGCGGGTTCCACTTATTTTGCCCCTAAACTTTTTTTATCGGGATATTTTTAATTTTTTGGTCAAAAATAGTATTTTTTAAACAATTTTCCACGAAAAAGATATTCTTGTTGAAAGAAATGACTGGTTTTGGAGTTATTTGAGGTGAATTAATACATTATTTTAAAATGAACAATTAACAATTTTGATGCGCGAGAACGAACTACCTCAGGGAATAATGATTGTTTCAGAAACAACTATGAGGTAAAAATATTGTAAATTATTTACAACTTAAAAAAGGTTTTAATTGTATGACATTAACACAACAAAAAACAACAAAAAAAAAAACAACGAATAACACAAAACAAACAGAAAAAAAATTGAATAAGTAGGTACGGGGTTTTACATTAAATGTTCGAAATACCTACCATTTTTACGAATACATAATCGTAAACGTTTTTCTACTGAAAACATAATCCTTTAGAGTGGCCGCGGTTCTTGAATTAACACTCTTAAATTATTTTTAACTCTGGCCTGTAGTTCTTCAATAGAATTTATTTCGCTTGAATATACTTTTTCTTTAACTAAACTTCACACATCAAAATCCAAGGGATTTAGGTCAGGGGATCTTGGTGACCCGTGGATAGGAGCATCAGCACTTCGACCAATCCAACGATTTGGAAAATGTTCGTTACGCAATCTTCTAACTTGTCTACTGAAATAAGGTGGAACACCATATTACTTCGTAGATCAAGAAGCAAATCTTCTAATAGCGGAAATAAACGATTATCCAAAAATTCATGGTGAACATCACCACTTAAATTTCCATAAAAAATATGGTATGCAACGAGGTGGTTGCCTATTGAAGCAGCCCATATATTCAACTTAGAATTATGTTGATAATGCGTTACACGTTTAACCTTTAGATTTTCCTCTGCCCACAAGTGACTGTTATGATTATTAAACATATCTTGTCTAGTAAAAGTTGAATAATCGGTGAAAAGAATATATTGTAAAAAATCAGTGTTCTGTCTCATTCTTTTTTGTAATAATTCACAAAAGTCTCTTCTCAAAAAAAGATTTTCAGGTAATAATTCTTGTACTTGCCTGTAGTGAAACGGGAGCAATAATTGTTCTTCTAATACACGATGTACAAAAGAAACACTTGCCTTACTTACCATTTCCATATTTCTTACGCTTATCGTAGGATCCGCAACAACTAGATTTAAAATATTTCCTTCTGTTTGAGGAATTCTTGCCACTCGTGGTCTACCAGAAATTACTTTCTCTCACGGCACCGCCTCACTAAATTCAAAAATGTTCTTAAATCCGGAACACTTCTTCTTGTAAATTTTTCCGCATATCTTCTTTTCGCTTTTTTCCATCACATTCCCCTAATGTTAACAACATATCGGTATAGTCATTATTAGTGTACATATTCATTTTCAAAGTTTTTAAAAGCGTTATTGATTGTTACACAAACCCAAACTATCAACAACAATGGGTCAAACGAATCTGTCAAACAAAAAAAAATCGCGAGTCTGCAATCTAAGCCTACTTAATTCAAGTAAATCAAATTAACTCAATATTTCTTTTATTTTCTTGTTTTAAGTAAAACATGTTAAAACCTCAAATAACTCCAAAACCAGTAATTTTTTTGACTTTCAACAAGAGTAGCTTTTTGTGGCAAATTGTTTTTGCTCATGAAATTAAAAATATACCTATAAAAAAAAAAATTGGGGGCAAAATAAGCAGCACCCCCCTCCCCCCACCTTTAGCGATGCTCCTGTACAAAATATTAAAAATTTGTCAACACTATCTTTTATGACCTAATTATAAGTATTTGTGATCCAAATTTCATAGGTATCTTAAACCGTTTCAGAGATAACAAAAAAAAGGATTTTTGGGACCACCTTTCCTCCTTCTTAAGGAGGCATTTTCGGACACATGCTTATTAACCAAACTAGCGTTAGTTTTTAATACTCTATTTAACCTAGAAATTAGCGGAACGTTTTTGGAAACATCCAGTATATAATATATATATATATATATATATATATATATATATATATATATATATATATATATATATATATATATATAGCGTGTCCCCGGATTGATTGGACGACTCGTATAAAAGGCAAATAATTTTTGATTTGAAATTTGAGCTTCTACGGTCCAGCCCTGCTTGCTTTGAAACTAATATGTTACAGAATCTTAGGTTCGAAAAATCTCGTGTGCCTTGCATATTTTGAAAAAAATGATTTTTCACAATACCAAAACTCCTTTTTTGTAAGAGGTACGACAAAATGTTATTAAACAAAGTTGTTCAGAATGAAAAGCTAAATATGTTTGCAAAATTTGAAGTCCTTGGGATAACTTTGATATTTTTAGATTTGCCTTTATTTTAAATAAAAAACTAGCGAACAAAAAAATTATTTAATTCAGTGTTATGGTGTTGGCGAGAGATCGATTTCTTCTGTAATTAATCTTTTTAATGAAAGATATCCTGATGCAATAGTACAAAAATCATATGTGAGCCGGCTAATAAAAGAATTTTTGTAAATTGGAAGTATAATTAATTAAAAAAAACAAAACAAAAGAAAGCTCTGGATGAAAATGATGCATCAATATTGATAGCATTAAATTCGGTAGAAAACGATCCAAAAATATCATTGAGATAGCAAAGTGACAATTCAGGCATAAGCACAGCACATTTGCAAAGAGTTTATAAACGCTGTAACATCCATGCATTAAAATCACCATTGTGATGAAGGTAAAAGATTTTTTATTGTCTTTGGGAGAAGAAATCTTAAGCGCAGATAATATTTTAGGACGAATCTACTTTCACAACAAGCGGCATCCCTTCGTATCAAAATTGTAGATTTTGGAACGAAGAAAATCTATTGTACCAAATTAATTCCAGAAGGAAATTGATATAAAAAATAAATGTATGGAGTGCAGTTTCATATAGACTTGGTCTTATTGAGCCATTTTTTATTGAAGGGAACCTTAATCAGAATACGTACATGATGATTCGTGAAAAGCTTGTTGATGAACTTCCTTTACAAATACACCAGACCAGTTACTTTCAGCATGACGGCTACCCTGTCCATTCTACTCGTCCTGTTTCCAGCTCTCTAAATAAACAGTTTGCCGAAATATGGATTGAGAGAAACAGTAGTGACCTCCAAGGTCACCTTATCTTACTATTTTGGATTTTTTGTGTGGGGCATATTAAAACAATTGGTTTATGCTGAAAAACGATGAAGAATTAAAAAATAGGATTCAAAACACTACCGCAACAATTGCTTCGCAACAGATACAAAATTCTTATAAAGAATGTAGATTACGTATTGAACACTGTGCAAACTTAGGAGGTGGTTTAATTGAATAAATTAAGGATCATAAGTCACAGTACATAGGCAATTTTGTCTGATTGCTTTGTTATTGTTGAAGGATGATTTTCCGACACTAAAAAAAGTTTGTTTTATTTTCTGCAGTGGGATGTTTCATGGAATCGGCAATGGGAAATGTTGCACATTAACATGATTTTAAATTCTGATCAAATTCCGTTAACAAAAAAAAATCTAAAAAAATCAAAGTTGGCATAGAGACTTGAAACTTGGCATATATAACTAATTTGGCATTCTGATCAATTTTTTTAGTAACATTTTGTCGTCTTACAAAGAAGGACTTTTATTAGTGTTGATTTTTCGAAACTATAATTGTGACACAAATTAGTTTCAAACCAAGCAGGGCTGAAAGCTCAAATTTTAAATCAAAATTTGTTTGCCTTTTATACGAGTCGTCCAATCAATCGGGACACTATAATATATATATATATATATATATATATATATATATATATATATATATATATATATATATATATTAGTGTGTCCCTTATACTAATGAAATTTGGAGGGTGAATATAAACGGATATAAGCTTCTCAACTAGTCATGACAATTGACGTAATAGTCATATATGACGTCACAGGGCCACAGTGACCAATAATTTTAAATAGTACCTTATGGCAAGTGACATCTCCTTTGAAAGGTATTAAAGTTACCTATTCAGTAATACTAATTTTGTTAGGGTTTAGGTTGATTTTGATAGAAAAATTAAATAAACACTAAAATTATAGTTTGACATTTAATTAATCAAGATTCAAGGATCAATTCTTATAGTAAATGTTGGAAATGTGCTCTACTTAATTCCTGACAGTAATGCATCCTATTGCTAAACTCTTGTCGTACTAGTTCAAATGTGTCTGCGGAAATTGCTCTACACTCTTCAACAATTCTTTGTTTCAAAATGTGCATACTGCCAGGTGCTGTAGCGTAAACCTTAGATTTTAAGTACCCCCACAGAAAAAAAACTAATAGTGGCAGGTCTTGTGAGCGAGCTGGCCATTCTATCGGACCTCGTCGTCCAATCCATCTGCCACGATATTCTTGGTTATTGGTCACTGTGGCCCTGTGACGTCATATATGACTATTACGTCACTTGTCATGACTAGTTGAGAAGCTTATATCCGTTTATATTCACCCTCCAAATTTCATTAGTATAAGTAAAGCCGTTCAAAAGATACAAGGGGCGGAGGGGACTGTTGACTAGCACTGTGTGTGTGTGTGTGTGTGTGTGTGTGTGTGTGTGTGTGTGTGTGTGTGTATTGTAACGGTATAAACGGGTGGTAGAACGGGATTACAGATAAATTGGCCTTTTTGCCCCGACTAGCCAGCGTATGGGTGTAGGTCAGATGTTGAAAAATTTTGCGCATCCAGAATAGTAAATCGTACGTAAGTCACAATAGGGGATGAAGACAAAATCAATTCGGTTTGGGCGCCAGAATGTTTGGTAGTCAAAATAAGGGTTGTCGTGCCAAAATTACGAGTACATAGCGTGTCTAAACATACAAAAAACATACGCTTACCTATCCGCAATCAATTTCAGGTGTGCTGGACAGCAACTCAGCAAGCCACCTGAAATAGGGCTTCGAAAACACTACACGCTTGTCAAATAAAAGCGTGATAAACACTCAATAAAAATTACGTTAATACTCCTCAGTGTAATAAATTAGGCATTAAATAATAATCAAAACAAAACAAAAAAAAAATAAGCTATAGAATGAACTCTAAATGAATTAATACTCAACTAAAAAATTCAAAGAAAACACTAAATATTAATAACGCTATTACTCAATAAAACAAAAAAAACTAACCTCGTTACGTTAAAAACTAAATTACCGGTAACTTGCAATTACTCAATAAATTTTAAGTTCGCAAAAAAAACGGTTATGTAACACAAAAGAAGGGTGTTTACAGAATTAAACACATTTATAAAACCTAACAAACTATAATAAAATAATAAAAATGATAAATATAAAAAATGTAAACATACGATAATGCGTATAAACAAAAAAATACAAATACTTAAAAGGCGACAGGATGTCTGATTTACGCCAGTCTAAATCGTTTAACCTATAAAGATATAATTCGTGGATAATATACCCACACTACAATAGGGTCGATTGCCCTTTAATACCAAAATAAAAAAGTGTGAAGGCGGAGCGTCAAAACTATAATTAATTACGCTAAACAAATTTAAACAACAACTTACTTTAACAAAAAAAAAGACCCCGCTTTCAAACTTTCATAAACACAAAAAAAAATAAATCGAAACACACAAAAATCTTCAAAATTTTCAATAAAAAACACAATATTATATTACCTTACGGTCTAGAATTACACCTCTTCTGTGTTACAATATATGTGGAAGATAACCAGGTGGTCGGTTACGGCTATGACGGAAATGAAATCTCCCTGCTCTGGCAAAATGATGAATAAAATGTTGACTATTGTTCCATTATACACAAACAATTTCTTGACTAAACTCGTTAGAATGTTACTGTATTAATTACTAACTTCTTTTAAAATATTAATATGAGCGTTCAAATGACTTGATAATTTTTAGCTTTAATTGGTTTTATTTCCACTAGTAATCCAAAATGTTGATAACTGTTTTAAATAACTATAAATTTTAATATATTGCGAAAGTTTCTTTATCTTTACACACGCTTTGTACGATAAATAGATGGCACTGCAAGAACGATGATTTTAAAATCCGCAGAAGCGATATAAACCAAAGAGGTCACTGAAGCACTATACAACACGACGATGTCCTCTAGGTAACTTTACGTAAAACCGAAATCGGCACTAGGTATAATCCTCTGGTGATGAACAATTTTGATAAAATCCCTATACAGGTATTCCTCAGGAGTAGCTAAACTACCCTTACTACACAACAAGTACGTTCGTTAAACACCACAAGGTTCCAAAATATCAACGTTCTAAACCATCCCCTTAAAGCGTAACACTCAATGGCACCGTACTACTCGAAAACGCAGTCAATTTTTGACTCCCGCCAATTATTCACAAAAATCCATCTTTGAATTTGCATCCCACTACTCATAAAAAATCTTATCTAAGTTAATTCCACCAATTAAAAAAACGGAAGGGGAAAATAAGGTACCCCAATACACAAATTCGTTTCCGTCCGTAAGGACTAGGTAAATTTTGAAAAACTAAACGTCAGCAAAAGTAACGTGTACAGCATCTCTATGTTTACCTTAAAGTACGAACAATAAGGCCCACATGCAATCTCTATGACTCAAAACCAGCATATTCACTATTACACTAAACAACTATACTTAAGCGTCTTTATGTCGCTAACATGACATCATACACAGATAAGTCTACACTCTTTCTATAAATTACGTCATTTTTACAAAACTTTCTAATATAATTTACGGAAATCAAACGAAATGAACCTTAATTAAACTTATATACCACTATATACAAATAAGCGTTAATCAATATTCAATAAACGGGGAATAATAAGGAAAAACAACCTAAATTTCGGAATAATAATTTACAAACAAAGAATCTAAAGCTCTCCCTACACACTCCATGCCTAAAGGTCGCTACACACGTTAAACCAAATTTATCTAAAAAACTAAATTAGACAAAAAAAAATATGTATATACGGAATCTAACCAAGTACATAAGACTACAAACAAAATTACCCAATACGTATACAGGGTGTTCAAAATACCCTGACAATATATATATTTAGATGTACTCGTGCCCAAAACACAAGATAGAAACTTGTGACACGCCGTATATGCTTTAACAAGAACTCTGTTGGATATACTATGACAAGCAGCACATATTCTTTCAGTTACTACCTCTAACGTATTATTAGGATTCTTATAAACCCTTTGCTTTAGGAAACCCCAAAGAAACAAATCACATGGATTGAGATCGGCACACCGGGGGAGGCCAATGAATGGAATCACCACTACCAATCCAAGCATCTGGGAAGGCGTTGTTTAAATAGTCCTTAACGTCCCTCGCGTCGTGGTCTGGACATCCGTCGTGGAGAAAATATACCCTTTCTCCGGTAACATAGTCGATAGCCGGTCCTATTTCTTCTTTAAGAAACTCAAGATATTTAGGACCAGTTAAAATACCTTCCAGCCCAAACATTTACTTTTTGAGGGAACTGAGTGTTTGCTTGTTTCTGTTCATGGCGATTATTTTGCGACCATATGCGGTGATTTTGTGTATGATGCGGATTACGCAATGTAAATGTACATTCGTCAGTAGAACAAATATTGGACAAAAATGTTCTTTGTGTTACACTTATTAATCACTATTTCGCAAAATGTAATTCTCAGCTCTAAGTCTACAGGCAGAAATTTTTGGTGTTTTTGAATTTTGTAACTTTTAAACTTGTGTTTATGAAGTATTTTTAAAACTTAATCTCTGCTGCATCTGCACTGATTTGCTTAGTGTCGAGAAGATACAGTCGGTTCTAAAAATACTGATGCTAAGACGTGCAATATTACTTCCCTATCAGCATTTTGATTTTTACTCTTATCTGTTTGCACTTCCTTCAATAAAATATTTATTAACTTTATATTAATTCTGCCTGTGAGTTATCATTCCGTTACCTGTTGATTCAAACTTTCTTATTATAGCATTTAACACTTGTGATGGAATTTGGCGTTTTGGAAACAGTCCAGCAAACAGGTTTGATACTCCTTGGGCACTGGGACCTTCATAATATAATTTAATAATCAGTATATTTTCTTCTAAACTAGAATTAATGTTTAAAATTTGACGTTTTGTAATAAACAATTGAACCCGATGTAGATAACGTAGGAAACGCGAATTTTTATACAAAACTAAATTGGACAGACCAACAGAAAAATCAGCGCAAGGATAGTAGAACACAAAAACGCGGTTAATAAAGCTAAATCGATATCATCCTTGGCCCAATACGTAACCACTACAGGACACAACATTAAATTTGAGGACGCATAACTTTGGCAAGCATCGAGCACTTTACAGCTAGAATTATCAGAAAAGCCATAGAGACTGAGAAACACCCACATAATCTCAACATAAGACACGATGCTCTGAGACTACCATCAAAATGGAAAACATCATTAATCCCTAGACAACTAATATCCACACCACCTAAAACAGAACCAACAAAAGAAGAAGTGAAAAAAGGGAAGCAAACAGTGAAATCAGTGATGGTAGTCAAAGCAGCGAAAGCAGTGAAAGCAGTGCAAGCAGTGAAAGCAGTGAGTGGAAGCTATAGGGTACATAAGCAGCAGCACATACAACAGGAAGTTAGTTCAGTTTGAGTAACTCAAAACAGGAGCAGAAAGTTATCAACCTGAGGATGGCAAGTAAGACTTTCCCGAAATGTCGTTTTGCAACAAACGGTCTTTTGATCAATATTATATATATATATATATATATATATAGTCTGCCAACATTTTAGGACGTAAAATGTCTGTGAAAATAAGCTAATTTTGTAAATTGAACATGTTTTCGAAATACAAGGGATGAAGTTTCGAAAGAGGGGATGTTTTCTTTTAATTTCTGAGGAATTAACACACAGACAATCTGATATTATGTACATTACCCACACTGTACAGGCATCATACACTGATGGTCGGGATACTCAATTAGTGGCGGAGAAACGGTCATGTCGAAAGGGTATATTTAGGTTGAACTTCGACGCCACTGTGTGTACTCTGATTTTGTTTCTATTTCGGTATTTTTCAAATCAATATACACGAATAAGCTCACTAGCGATTTTGTGATTTGACGGCTAGTTTCGAAGATAAACAGGAAATTTTGATTTCATGTACTACATATCGTACGTCAGCGGTCCAATACTTCTATCTGAAAATCTGTGAAGATAAGGAAAACATCAAGGCAAGGTAAAAATCGAAATGGGATTTTACTTTAAATTTCTTCGTTTCAGAGATACCGGGTGTTGCACTTGATTTTAATTTTAATTTTGGGTTTTGGTCTGTTCTTTCCTAGACCTTGAAGTAAATGCTTGACCAATTATATGTTGAATTACCATAGCACTATAATTCAACATAATTAGTTGAAATTAAAATTAAAAATGACAAAACGTTCTGTATTATGGCACTTAGACTTATTGATAAAGCGTTTTCTCTGTTAGATTTAACTGGATTAGTTTAATCGATGTAAAGTTTTTATTTGTGAATGTTTTATCAATTTCAATTGAAGTTTTTCACAAATTTATACTTACATCATGCTTTGATTCAATTTTGTTAAATTAGAATTAGAATTGACAGTAGAACCGGGACACTACTTTCACTTTTTGTGACTTCATTTGACCTTGGGAATTCTCCAGGGCTGGTCACGAGAAGCCTGTTTAACTTGAGAAACAGGCTAACCTTGAGAACAGTAGTTGGTCTAGGACCTGGACTTGCGCGGGATATTTGAAAACATTTTTTAGTAATAAAGAGGTTCTTGTAAGACAAGTGTAGGAACTATCACTGGGACCTGGTCCTGCGCGGGAAATTTGAAATTGTTTTTAATAATAAAGGGGTTCTTGTAAGACAAGTGTAGTAACTACCATGTAGGCCTTCGGTCTTGTGTTAGGGTTTGCGCCGCAAGGGCTCAAACCTGGTTGAAAATGGTATAAGGCCCTAACCTTATAAGACAAGTGCAGAAACTAGCTATTGGGACTTGGCCCCTATCGTGGCCCTTGATGCAATTGTGTGTGGGTTCTAACCTAATCTTATAAGACAGGTGTAGGCCTTCACTCCCCGTCATAAGAAATTGTATTCTAACAATAATGAATATTTTTTCTGTAATAAAAGTAGCGTCGCCTAGCGGTAGGACTAGAGAAAGGGAGAGAGGGAGAGAGGGAGAGAGGGAGAGAGGGAGAGAGGGAGAGAGGGAGAGAGGGAGAGGAGAGAGGAGAGAGGAGAGAGAGGGAGAGAGGGAGAGAGGGAGAGAGGGAGAGAGGGAGAGAGGGAGAGAGAGAGAGGGTGTCAGGTTGCGTTGACGCACCCTGTATGTAGGATGTTATAATAACGTGTATTACGTGTTTTAAGTAAGAGTATATTGAGTTTGAACGAAAAAAAAAATTTTTTTTGTGTATGCATAATGTATGTGGGTGTATGATACGCCACTGGAAATGTAGGAGAAATATAATTCAGTATGTAGATACGTGTATTTGAATGTTATAGAGACTTTAGTGTTGGAATAATTAGATTCTGATGAATGTAAATGTGAAGAGAAATTTGTCGATGGGACGATAATGCTTACCACTGTATTGCCACTATATGGAATGGAATGTTTGAAGATAAATGAGTAATCTTGGTTAGAAAATGTGAAGAATAAGTGTAGAATGTTTTAAAAAATATGTAGAGAAAGATTGGGTATGTTTAAGTATTAATTTCGAAGGGTTTTGTAATGTTGTGCAATTGTTTTAAGAATACGTGTATGTATATGGAATTTGAGACCTTAGACGGTACTGATTTTTGCAAATGTTGCAGAACGAGATCGAGCGCAGGTTGGAGATAACTGTTAAAAGTTGTGTAATGGTCCAGAGTGGCTACTGAATGAATGTGGTGACGAAAAATGATTTCTTCATGAAGTAATTGTAAAATTTGTAAGTAAGAACAAATATGGCGATGTATTGTAATTACAGGCGTGCTTGTATAGAGGGTAGCATCTATTGAAACTATGGAATTTTGAATGAATACTATTGGAGAATATAACGCGGAAGGAAGACATGTTTAAAGATGGATGACTGAAGTTATAAATAGGAAAGTCAGGGATTGACGAGTTAGTTAGGGTTGGTTAGCTTTTGGCTTTTGGTGAGAGACGCACGCGAGGTAGTGTGGTTCAGGATGGGTTAAGTCGGAGTTATGTTTGTGAATAATAGTGAGGCAGTAATTGTTTAAACAACTGCGTAACTCGAACCGGGGATGAATCGTAAAAGACATTCATAAACAAAACAATAATTAAATTGAAGTTGAAGATAAAATTAGTTTGTGTTTTTTCTTCAAGAAAATAATAAGTGCGTAAGCAGATTTGAATATAGATAACAGTTGTAACGTTAGTAGCGTCAAGGTTAGCGCGTGTTCTTGTACCGACATTCAGTTAAAAGTATTTATGGGACCACCTGTTAAGTGAACGAAGTGTTCGTTGTATATTAAGCCAATGTTTAAGTAACGTTATATGACATTGAAAGTTTATTTGTATAAGGGACTAGATTGGTGTAAAGGTTGCTAGAAATTTTAAGAGGCAACCAAATGTTTACCGTTATTACATGTTTGTGGGAGTAATAACCTCGCATAGTGAACTATTCGCGAGTGCACAGAGGAACAAGTTTTGTTGAGCCTTTGTAATGTGGCTTCATGCAATTTAAGGATTACAAATGGACTGCAAATAATTGATTTACGGAAGAAAGAATAGAGAAAAGCGTAGGATTAATGGACAATTTTAAGTAAGAAATTAGATTTAAGAATTTTTAAGAACTCATTTAAGCCCGATTATCTTTTGTCCAGTTTATTTGCGTATTGTTTAAATTATTAAGTAGTTTTGAAAGGAAGAGATAATCGTTCTTGAGTCTTATTGTATGGTTTGTTTTAGTAGTACGAATGAAAAGTGGTATTTGGTGGTTTAACTTTCAACCACGCTGATGTAAATTTATGTAGATATTTGTGTTTTTGTTTCATTTTGTACAGGACAATATATGTATTTACCGTTGATTGTTATTCTGTTGTTTATTTAGCCAGGTATGAAACACAGTTGTAATATTTACTTAATTGGTGACCTAGTTTTGACAATTTTAAAAGTAAGCTTTGCATATTTTAATTTTCAGATTTATGAGCAACCGAAAAGGTTTTATTAGCCAGGTGGATTGCAAAATTTTTCATGGTAGTTTATTTAACGCAGTACAATTAAAGACAAGAGTTTTGAGAAATTATACAGGTACGGATGTCTATTACGATTCAGAGAGATTATTTTGAAGTAACATTTATTAAGCCGAAGACATTGATCTTCTTCTATTTAGGAATTTCCAAAATTAATTACCGAATATTGGATGAAGAAATATTTTATTCAGTAATAAGTAGAAATTTAACGTTATACATATACGAGGGATACGCAGAAAATATTCAGTTACCGTATTATAATTTTTGTTTTGGATATTTTAGTTTACGAGGTGTATTCAAAAAGTTTTTAATAACCTGGGTAGTACTAAATTTATTTGAGTTTGAGTTGAATTGTTTTGGACGAGTGTTTGTTTTAGAACCTTCGTATAGGAGTTTACCGAGTAAGCACAATCCTACTTTCCACAATCAAGTAGGGTTAATTAACATCCAGCTTAAGACAATTATTTTAGCAAAGTTTCGATTGTGGTGGCGCCTAGAGACATATTTTCCCGGACTGAGCTGTTTGAATGTAGGTGTAAGGTATTTGAGCATATTAATCATTCATTTTACTTATTATTTCGACCACGCCCATCTCCCTGTTAGCTGGCTTGGCAACCCGCTTACATTAGTAAGCATGCACGACGCTTAGTGCGGTTCGGACGTGTAACATAATTATTTGGCAGCCCAACGTGTGGGGCCTTGTGAATGAACTGTGACTTAATTTTGATGTTTGATGAAATATTGTAGTAGAATTTTGGATTCTGAAGTTTAAATTACTGATTGTTGACGAATTATCGATTGGACTTGGTGAGAGTAGTGAATGTTGAGTCGTATGGCAATTTTTTTTTGTGAGGAGACAATTAGTGTTTAAGTATTTACATTTGTGACTTTGAGCTTATTGTGTATTAAGTGAATTCTTTTGTTCTGAAAGATATTTTGGTGGTATTAACGAGTTGTTTAGGATATTTTTGAAGTATTTTGGGAAACCTTTATTTGTTAAGATGGGATATAAGATCCATATTGATTGTTTGACATTGAATGAGATTAAGTATGAGATAGCTATTAGGGGAGGTGATGCTTCCTTAGGCATTACGGCTTTACGGAAAGCACTTAGGAATATTTATAGTGAAGAAGCTGCGGGTAGGGCGAGTACGCGACCCCCGTACCCGTTTGAATTTGATACTGATAGGTTAGCTATTAACGAAACTAAGTTAGAAATTGAAAAATTAATTGATGAATTACAGAGTAACGTGACTACAAAAATTATAGCGACTATTGAGACAAAATTTAAGTATATTTTAATAGAATTAATAATGTTGTGGCAAAACGGATGTAGAAAATAAAGAGAAAGAGGACTTTATTACGAGTATGGCAATTTTAGTTTCGAATTATGAAATTTTAGATAGGCAAGTAGTAGTTAGGACTCGCCAATGTAGGGATAAGTACAGATGACGTGATGGCTTCACCATCAACCAATTTTAAGACTGAATTACCAATAGTTGACCCTTTAGTAAACGTAACGCCTATTATGACTGTAGCGAAGAGTGTTCCCGTATGCAAGTGGAACATCTCTTTTTCAGGTGACATTAAGTCTTTGTCGTTAAATGCATTTTTGGAGAGAATTAGTGAGTTACAAGTTTCCCGTAACGTTAAGGATGAACAACTGTTTGCAGAATGTTTAGATTTGTTTACCGGTACCGCACTTATTCATGTCAGGTCAATTAGGAAAGAGGTTAAGACATGGAGTGAATTGGTGGAATCTTTGCGATTGCAGTTCCAGCCAAGTGATTACGATGAAAGATTAATTGAGGAAATTAAGCGACGCACACAGGCGTCTGACGAACCTATGGGTATTTATATTGCGATTATGCGCACATTATTTTCGCGACTTAATGAAGGGTTATCTGAGGATAAACAATTAAGAATTTTATGTAAAAATATCGCTCCTATTTATCAGACTCAATTAGGACTTACCCAAATTGGTACTATTAGTGATTTAATTAAGTATGGAAGATTAATTGAAAAACGTATACAAGCCATGGATAGTTACGTACCCCCGAGTAGGAGAAAGTCAGATTTAGAGACCGATTTAGCATATGTACGTGAAGTAGAGCGTGTGAGTGAATCACGTAATGTTGCGAAAGGTGACGAAGTTAAGGTATTGGAGAGAGTGGAAGTGAAACCGTCTGGGTCCAGAAAGACTATGAATGTGGCGAAACCTTTGTTGTGTTGGAATTGCAAGCAAGGCAATCATAAGGCAGTTCAATGTCAGGTACCGAAAAAGAGTATGTATTGTTATCGTTGTGGTAGGGCAGATTTTACCGTTAGGACATGTCCCTAGAATTTTCCTACAGCAGAGGCCAACTGCTTGTCGTAAGAGGCGACTAATCAAAGGGGTGTGTCGAGGTAGGGTGAGACCTTGGTCTTGATGGTGGGGTTGAGTCCCAGGTTGAGGGTTTAGTAGTGGAAACACCGGGTTCCAAGTCGGAAATTCTACTTAGTGTAGGGCGCAGGTATAGGTAGATCATTGTCATGTAGTCTACATACGGGTTTTCCTGCCGACGTAGGTAGGTCATTGTCATGTAAAATGTGACGTATAGCGGAGTGACCGCGTTGTGGTTTGAGGTAGTGTGTTGGGGGCAGTGTTGTCCGCTTTAGGGTTGGTTGTGTCGTTCCCGCGGAGTGTCGTTATTTTGTTGGTTGCGTGTTTGACGCAGGGTTATTTTTGGGTTCTTGAGTTCGGTTGTTTAGTTCCACTTTTGTAAATACAAATATAGCTATAGTTACGTATATGCATTTTTTTTTGGATTTAGTTTATTATAATAGGGTTATTTTGGGTCTTCGACCGCTTTACGGTATAGCCGACGTATATAGTTAGGATTACTTAGATTAGGGTGTTTTGTTTTTAGGAAGTCTGACGGGTCTACTTTATTGATTACGATACTTGTTTAACGTTTACGATAATTTTGACGTATTAAGGAAAATATATATACCGATTTGTGACGTGTTCTTTTGAACTCTACCGGCTTTGACGTTAGCTTGTTTTTTTTTTTGGGTTGTGGCTTCACGAGCGGACCTCGGTGAAGTGTTCTAGTTTTTGACTTTGTGTAGGTCTCTTAGGACCAGTATTTTTGAGTTTTTCTGGAAGAAAATCTCCTTGTGGAGGAGGTGTCAGATTGCGTTGACGCACCCTGTATGTAGGATGTTATAATGACGTGTATTACGTGTTTTAAGTAAGAGTGTATTGAGTTTGAACGAAAAAAAAAATTTTTTTTTGTGTATGCATAATGTATGTGGGTGTATGATACGCCACTGGAAATGTAGGAGAAATATAATTCAGTATGTAGATACGTGTATTTGAATGTTATAGAGACTTTAGTGTTGGAATAATTAGATTCTGATGAATGTAAATGTGAAGAGAAATTTGTCGATGGGACGATAATGCTTACCACTGTATTGCCACTATATGGAATGGAATGTTTGAAGATAAATGAGTAATCTTGGTTAGAAAATGTGAAGAATAAGTGTAGAATGTTTTAGAAAATATGTAGAGAAAGATTGGGTATGTTTAAGTATTAATTTCCGAAGGGTTTTGTAATGTTGTGCAATTGTTTTAAGAATACGTGTATGTATATGGAATTTGAGACCTTAGACGGTACTGATTTTTGCAAATGTTGCGGAACGAGATCGAGCGCAGGTTGGAGATAACTGTTAAAAGTTGTGTAATGGTCCAGAGTGGCTACTGAATGAATGTGGTGACGAAAAATGATTTCTTCATGAAGTAATTGTAAAATTTGTAAGTAAGAACAAATATGGCGATGTATTGTAATTACAGGCGTGCTTGTATAGAGGGTAGCATCTATTGAAACTATGGAATTTTGAATGAATACTATTGGAGAATATAACGCGGAAGGAAGACATGTTTAAAGATGGATGACTGAAGTTATAAATAGGAAAGTCAGGGATTGACGAGTTAGTTAGGGTTGGTTAGCTTTTGGCTTTTGGTGAGAGACGCGCACGCGAGGTAGTGTGGTTCAGGATGGGTTAAGTCGGAGTTATGTTTGTGAATAATAGTGAGGCAGTAATTGTTTAAACAACTGCGTAACCCGAACCGGGGATGAATCGTAAAAGACATTCATAAACAAAACAATAATTAAATTGAAGTTGAAGATAAAATTAGTTTGTGTTTTTCTTCAAGAAAATAATAAGTGCGTAAGCAGATTTGAATATAGATAACAGTTGTAACGTTAGTAGCGTCAAGGTTAGCGCGTGTTCTTGTACCGACATTCAGTTAAAAGTATTTATGGGACCACCTGTTAAGTGAACGAAGTGTTCGTTGTATATTAAGCCAATGTTTAAGTAACGTTATATGACATTGAAAGTTTATTTGTATAAGGGACTAGATTGGTGTAAAGGTTGCTAGAAATTTTAAGAGGCAACCAAATGTTTACCGTTATTACATGTTTGTGGGAGTAATAACCTCGCATAGTGAACTATTCGCGAGTGCACAGAGGAACAAGTTTTGTTGAGCCTTTGTAATGTGGCTTCATGCAATTTAAGGATTACAAATGGACTGCAAATAATTGATTTACGGAAGAAAGAATAGAGAAAAGCGTAGGATTAATGGACAATTTTAAGTAAGAAATTAGATTTAAGAATTTTTAAGAACTCATTTAAGCCCGATTATCTTTTGTCCAGTTTATTTGCGTATTGTTTAAATTATTAAGTAGTTTTGAAAGGAAGAGATAATCGTTCTTGAGTCTTATTGTATGGTTTGTTTTAGTAGTACGAATGAAAAGTGGTATTTGGTGGTATGAAACACAGTTGTAATATTTACTTAATTGGTGACCTAGTTTTGACAATTTTAAAAGTAAGCTTTGCATATTTTAATTTTCAGATTTATGAGCAACCGAAAAGGTTTTATTAGCCAGGTTGATTGCAAAATTTTTCATGGTAGTTTATTTAACGCAGTACAATTAAAGACAAGAGTTTTGAGAAATTATACAGGTACGGATGTCTATTACGATTCAGAGAGATTATTTTGAAGTAACATTTATTAAGCCGAAGACATTGATCTTCTTCTATTTAGGAATTTCCAAAATTAATTACCGAATATTGGATGAAGAAATATTTTATTCAGTAATAAGTAGAAATTTAACGTTATACATATACGAGGGATACGCAGAAAATATTCAGTTACCGTATTATAATTTTTGTTTTGGATATTTTAGTTTACGAGGTGTATTCAAAAAGTTTTTAATAACCTGGGTAGTACTAAATTTATTTGAGTTTGAGTTGAATTGTTTTGGACGAGTGTTTATTTTAGAACCTTCGTATAGGAGTTTACTGAGTAAGCACAATCCTACTTTCCACAATCAAGTAGGGTTAATTAACATCCAGCTTAAGACAATTATTTTAGCAAAGTTTCGATTGTGGTGGCGCCTAGAGACATATTTTCCCGGACTGAGCTGTTTGAATGTAGGTGTAAGGTGTTTGAGCATATTAATCATTCATTTTACTTATTATTTCGACCACGCCCATCTCCCTGTTAGCTGGCTTGGCAACCCGCTTACATTAGTAAGCATGCACGACGCCTAGTGCGGTTCGGACGTGTAACAAGGGAGAGAGGGAGAGATGGAGAGAGGGAGATAGGGAGAGAGGGAGAGAGGGAGAGAGGGAGAGAGGGAGAGAGGGAGAGAGGGAGAGAGGGAGACGGAGACGGAGACGGAGTGTGATAGGATTACGATTTTCTAGCGATTTTCCGTCAAATTTTTGCTGTTGAGTTGAGCTGTATGGATGAATTTGTTTTACGTGTGTCGCGACCTTTAAGGATGGTGTGTTTCGAGCTTAGGTTTTTTTTTGTTTGTGAATTACTGTTCCGTAATTTAAGGAATTAGCTATGATAGAAATTAGGTTTGAAATCGTCGGCAATTGGTATCTAAATTTATTGAGTTTTTCGTAATAATACATTTAAAGGTTGAGAGATTGTTTTCATTATTGTTCCCCGGTTATTGAATGTTGAGTAACGTTTTATTTGTATATAGTTGCATATAAGTTTAAATAATGTTTATTTCGTTTGATTTCCTTAAAATTTAATAGAAAGTTTTGCAAAATTAAGTAACTTAAAGAAAGAATGTAGATGTAAATGTATTTGATATCGTTCTGGCGACAAGAAGTCGAGTGATTGCAGTGGTTCCGCTTAATATTGAGTATGTTGGTTTTGAGTCATAAAGACTAACTGCTTGAACTTAAATGAAAATACAGAGATACTTTTCACGTTGATTCTGCTGACGTTTGGAATTTTGAAAATTATCGAGTCCTTACGGTTGAAAACGAAGTTTGTGTGAAGGGGGTATCAATTCTTCTCCTTCCGTTTGTTAATTTGTGGAACTAAATTAAATGAGATTTTTTTGTGAGTGGTGGGATTCAAAAATCCAAGATGGATTTTTGGTAATAATTTGGGATTCTGAAACTGACAGCGCTCCCGAGTAGTAGTACTGTGACGTTTGTTGTTACGGCTTAAGGGGCTGATTAGAACGTTGATGTATTGGACCTTTTGGTGTTTAACGAACGAATTTTCGTGTTGTGAGGGTAGTTATCTACTTTTTGAAGAAAACCTGTGAAGGGATTTTAAGTGAAATTGTTCAATCTCCAAAGGACTAGACCTAGTGCCGATTTCGATTTTACGTAATCAAGTTACCTAGAGATCACCGTCGTGTTATATTAGTGCTTCTGTGACCTCATTGGTTTATGTCGCTTTTGCGAATTTATTAAATTAACGTTCTTGAAGTGCCACTTAATTGCCGTGCAGGGCGTGTTGAAGTACAAAGAAACTTTCGCAGAATATTAAAATTATATTTATTTAAATAAAGTTAATAACCTTTTGGATTGGTAGTGTAAAGAAAACTATTTTAAAAGAAGTTTTTAGTTAATGCAGTAACATTTTACCGAGATTCAATCAAGGAATCGTTTGAGTACAAAAACAAATAGTCAACCTTATCACTCATCATCTTGTGTCAGACTAGGGAGATTCCGTATCCGTAGTAGCAGTAATCGGTCACCTGGTTCATTTTCGATTGTTGTAACACAGAAGAGGTGCCAATTTAGACAGTAAGGTAGTATAACATTGTGTTTTATTGAGTATTTACAAGATTTCTTGTGTGTGTACCTCGAATTATTTGTTTTGTTAACGAAGGTTTGAAAGCGGAGTCGTGTACCTTTTAAATTAAGTTGTTGCTTGGGTTTATTTATTGTAATTAATCATAATTCTGACGCTTCGCCTTCACACCCTTCATCTTAGTATTAAAGGGCAAATGACCCTGAAGTAGTGCGGTTAAGTAATCCACGAAATATTTAGGTTAAGCAAGTTAGTACGGCGTTACGCAGAATTCTGGCCAGACCTCCCGTCGCCAATTAAGAATTTGTTTATCTTTTCGTATATACGCATTATCGTATGTATACATGTATATTATTTTCTTATCTTATTACAGCTTTGTTTAGGTTTTATAAAATTGTTTTAATTCTGTGAAAACCCCTTTTGTGTTACATAAAAGTTTTTTTTTTGCAAATTGCAAGTTTACCGGTAATTTAGGAGCTTAAGTTTTAACGTAACGAAGTGACAGTTTCTTTATTGAGTAATAGCGTTAATGATATTCAGTGTTTTATTTGAATTCTAGTTGATTATTAATTCATTTAGAGTGCATTCAACAAAGGTGATTTTTTTTGTTTTATTAAGATTATTATATAATGCCTAATTATTTACACTGAGGTGTAGTAACGTAACGTAACATTATTGAGTGATTAACACGCTTTTATTTGTCAGGCGTGTAGTGCTATTTTGAAGCCCTATTTCAGGAGGTTTGCTGAGTTGCGGTCCTGTACACCTGGGATTGATTGCGGGTAGGTAGGCGTATGTTTTTTGTATGTTTAGACACGCTAATTTTGGCACGACGTCCCTTATTTTGACTGCCAAACATTCTGGCGCCCTAAACCGATCTGATTACGTCTTCATCTCCCCTACTTTGACTTACGTACGATTTACTATTCTGGATGTGCAAAATTTATCAACATCATACCCACTCCCATACGCTGACTAGTCGGGGCAAAAAGGCCAACTTTATCTGTAATCCCGTTCTACCACCCGTTTATATCTTTACAGGAGACGGAGACGGAGACGGAGACGGAGACGGAGACGGAGACGGAGACGGAGACGGAGACGGAGACGGAGACGGAGACGGAGACGGAGACGGAGACGGAGACGGAGACGGAGACGGAGACGGAGACGGAGACGGAGACGGAGACGAGACAGACGGAGACGGAGACGGAGACGGAGACGGAGACGGAGACGGAGACGGAGACGGAGACGGAGACGGAGACAGAGACCGAGACGGAGACAGAGACTGAGAGGGAGAGAGAGGGGGAGGGGACGGGTAAACTGAGAAAGAAAGAGGTGTGCATGATCAACTTCTATTGCAGAAAATGTTCATTAGTCTATACACCACTAGATAGCGTCACAAACAAACCCTAATTAGTCTTACCGCTACCTTTATTACAGAAAACACTCGCTAAAAATGTACAACTAGATGGCGCTAAAAATTAATCTTAGCTCAAAAGGGGCCAGCGCGCTGACCACAAGTCCTCTCTTAAAGTTAGCATTATTGGGATAAAAATTTTTGTGACGGGGCGAAGGCCTACACCTGTCTTATAAGATTAGGTTAGAATCCACATACAATTGCACCAGGGGGCCCACGATAGGGGCCAAGTCCCAAGAGACAGTTTCTGCACTTGTCATATAAGGTTATAGCGCTATACCATTTTCAACCAGGGGGCCGCGACAGAGGCAAAAGCCCGAGAACATGTTTTGAAGATCTACACGTATCTTACAAGTTAGCATTGGAGCCCCTTATTAGAATACAAATTCAAATTTCCCGCCATAACCAATCAAAATGCAGAGATTTAGTCCTCCAAATTAGAGCAAAGCGGCTGAGTGGTGGGCTAAGGACCAATCAGAAGCCAGAGGCGGGTGCACGCACGACCAATTGTTTAAAAGGTGGGGCGTGCCCTAGTTTTAATCTCTCCAATGAGAACACTGCATGTACGCGCAATTACCTAACCTCCAAAGGGTATACAGCCAAAAAGACTCTTAATACTGCCAAAAGGACCTTAATTAGAGGTTCAACCCCGCCCAAGTGTTGGAAAAGGCCCCCTTCAAATATACGCATCCCACGTGGGTGAGTACAAGAAGTGGAGGGGAAGGTGACCCAGTGGGCGGTATTGTGACGTAAAAAAAGTGGAGGGGGGTGGGACATGCCAAATTTTATGACTCCATCTAAACGGTCTAACCGCTATCGTGTTTACATACAGACGCACAGATACAAAGATACAAATTGGATCCAGAGACCGTCAAACGTGAAGATCCGACAAAATCTCGATGTCACATGTTTTTCTGATCGTAATACCTTCCCCTTTCCTTTACTATACTTCGCATGATATACGGGTATGTAAAAATATAAGTAGTAAATGTACTTGCTACATGTCGATGTAGCTGGACTAAAATATTTTAGGGCACATCTTTATTAAATTTGTTACAAAAAATTACATCTAACGGTACTTTCGCAAAACCCAGAAAAGTGTATAAAATACGAGGTGATCTCTATTAACAAACTTTTGCAAAACAATATCGCAAATTGTTCCAAATTGCTGATTTGCTCAGGTGCAATGCTCATTTTACCGTTATTATAAATCATATTGGATGTTTTTCCAATTTCTTTATCGTACTATGGGGTTTTTCATTAAGAGCGACGCATTTTGTTTTTAACATTTCTCGAATAGTAGTGAAGTTGGCTTAGCAACTGTTTCACATTTTGAAACGTTAGTCTATGCTATTTAATCATGGAGAGATACTACACGCTTCAACAACGTTTGCAAATTATTCAACTTTTTTATCAAAGTTCACGTTCTATCGCGACTACGTTGTGTGTGCTTACGCCAATTTTCGGTCGAAGAAACCGTCCAACAAGACGGAGTATTGAAAGTTTGGCGCAAAAATTCGCAACAACTCATGCATTGCATAATGTCCCACAGCCTGTGCGACAACGTAATGCTCGAAGTGAAGAAAATATCGTGGCCGTTCAAGAGAGTGTGAATGAGCAGTCAAGGATGTCGGCGTGTGGCGTATTTTGCGGAAAGATTTGGCCCGTGTAAGTTGACTGAAGAACTGAAGCCAACCGACCATTTTAAGCGTCGCACATTCGCTGATTGGGCTCTGGACCAGATGCAAGCTGACGACGACTTATCATCTTTTCGGATGAAGCTCATTTCTGGTTCGATGGTTTTGTCAACAAATAAAATCGCATTTGGACGAGTGAGCAGTCTGAAGTGATGCACGAGACACAACTTTATCCGAAAAAATTAACTGTTTGGTGCGGTTTTCATGCCGGCGGCGTCATCGGCCCATTCGTGTTTTTTTGATGAAAACGTTGCACCAACAACTGGGAACAGCTCGACGCTATGAACTTGGACGATATGTGGTTGCAATAGGACGGCGCAACGTGCCATGCAGCGTACGACATAATCGAATTATTGAAGACCAAGTTCGGAAAGCACACAACGGTGCTCGTGAATGGCCGCCTCGTTCGTGCTATTTAACCCCTTTAGACTTTTTTCTTTGGGGTTACATTAAATCGCTGGTCTATGCCAACAAGCCAGCAACATTAGAAGAGCTGCAGGCCAACATGAGAAATTTCTGATATATCGGCCGATTTGTGTGCTAGAGTCTTGAAAAATTGGGTCCAGCGTATGCACTCGTGACAGCGCTTCCGCGGCAGACATTTGAACGATGTCGTACTCCATAAACAATGACATCGATTGTAACTTCATTTGAAAAAAAATCAGTTCCATAACTAACTCACAAGTATTTTAATTAAAAAAACAAAATGCGTTGCTCTTAATGAAAAACCCAATATTTGAACATTACTTACTATTGTAAGTTAGAGAATAGACATTAAAAGATACGCACGGTATGTTTCACTTTTAAATTTTGTGTATTTCATTTTGCAAATGCACTCAGAATTAAGTGGCCAATATAATCAATTTGTTTAGACCAAAGGCACGAAATGCGCTGAAGGTAATGAGACCTGATTACAGTGTATCATTGCAGTGTATTATTTTACTTCAAATAGTTATTAACCTCTGTCATTTTTATTATATTAAACGTTTTGTATATAGTTATATGTTTTATTTGACTTTAGCATCGACTTTCTGTTAGGAATATCAACTTCATATGGTGCTTCATCATCTTCAATTACCCATACACTACCATTGTCTCCTTCTTTTATAACACGTATGATTCCTTTTGCCATGTTACTTACTCTACAAATAAAGTTAGTGCATCATTTTATGACTATTTTTTTGAGTCACTCACGTTTGAATTCCAATACGTTTAAAAACATTTTCAGCTTGCTGTTTAACATAAGGACTTAACATATTCGTTGCAATTTTATCTTCACTTGCAAACCCCTCAGTAGCAGTTGCTCCAGGGCAGATAGTTGCAATTCGTATGTGATTAAAGCGGTAGTATATTGGTTGTCCTAAGGCACGACCGAGTCCCACAATAAAATGTTTACTACCGGCATAGGTTGGTACATAAAAAAGAGGTTCTATACCAGCAACTGATGCTATATTAATTATCACACCTCCTCGTCCTCCTTTACGTGTACTCATGTACTCAAAGGCCAGCAAAGTTCCTTGAAGTGTACCAACCTAAAAAATAGATTACAGAACTTGAAAAAGTTGTACTTTAGGTAACTTACAACATTAACATCAACTACGCGTTTCCACTCATTTTCATTGTAATACCCGGCATTATTTATAACAATGTCTATAGTTTTCCAATAAGCAATTGAAATCTTAAATGCATCTATGAGATGTAAAAAAGTATTTTTCAGAAATTTTTGTCAAATAATAACTCACTGTTAAATTGTTCGAAGTTGCTGATGTCTGCTGGTATAAAAATCACCTTCCCATGACCATAAATCAGATTAAACGTTTTTGCAACTTGCCTACCTTTAACTATATCGATATCAATTAAGCTAATGCCCTAAAACGTAATTTTTTATATTTTTCGAGATGAACTAAACGTCACTAAACATTCACCTTAACTCCATTGTTTAGCAGTTCGCCAACAGTTCCAAACCCTATACCCCTAGCACCTCCGGTTAACAAAACAATTTTATTTTGAACTCCATAAACTTTGGCATCTGCATAAACAAAATTAATAATTTCAATAGCTACTAGCAACTTAAAAATACAAGTGCTACTCATTGCAAGATAATCAGATTATAGACTCTGTCTATGATTAGCTTAAAATTAATTAATTTGCGTACTTGTTTTACGACACAATGATGATATTGTTTTAAACCAGCTTTGAATACCTTTTAAAATAATTCATATTTGCACAACATCCTTTTACCTAAAGTTTTACCCAAAACAAAGTAAATATAAAAATCATGTAAAATATTAACTAGTTGGTGTATTAAGCTCCCATAATTATTTAAAATGTATTATGAAAGGAATTATTGTTAATACACCTTGATGGAATGTAAATTTTGGCGAAAAACAATGTTACAACATAAGGAGATTTTTACAAAATATTTTTAATCTATAATTCATACTTGTTATATAATCAATTTTAGCATCGTGATTATTATTAAATCTATAATAGAACTTTGAAAAATGTTATGTGGCCAACACATACGTTTCTTATGCTTATGTCACGTCAGTTGAGGATCAATCAATATGTTATGCCACATAGGCATTTAAATTTTTAGAACGTATTTACACTTGTAGAAAAACATAACTTACTTAATTGTGTTTAAAATTAAATCACTGTTGATAAAACGTCCATACTTAAGAAATAAAGTTAAGACTTCTTTAGGTATTCTTTAACCAAAATTTGATAACTCCAAGGTATAAGCTTTATTAAAATTGCGTTGCGTATTACCGACAATGTAAGCGCAGATATTCAGAGACATTCGCAAACGGTGCAAGCAAGCATCCATGCACGTACGTACATTGCACGCATTCTCTCTCTCTCTCTCTCTCACCCATCAACTAAATCACTCACACTCACATCGACATATATATATATATATATATATATATATATATATATATATATATATATATATATATATATATATATATATATATATATATATATATATATATATAATTGTAATATTACTAATCGACTGGAAGTTCTTCTTAAACGTAACACTACATCATGCATGTTGACTGAAGAAAGACCATCATATTAATTATGATAATGTAACAATAACTGATAAAGAAAAAGATTTACACAAGAGAAATAGCACACAAGTAGAATGGGGTCAGCTGAGGGACAACTACGCCCACCGTCGTGACGCCCGAGATTCGTGTAATCGCCGAGGGGCGTCGGGACGCCCACGAGGCCATACCCATTTCCCATCCTCATGGCTTCTTTTCGGGGTCGGTTTTCAACCCCTAGTCGGAATTTTCAAACCCTTGATGATATTTTCACCCCCTTGAAGACCTTTTTACCCCTAATTAGAGCCCTTTTGGCTGGGGTTTGGCTTCTTTTTGGAGACGATGTTCAGCCCTTGACGGTATTTTTACCCCTAATTATAGGTTCAACCCCTGAGGATAGGCAAATGCGCGCACAGGGGCCGGGTGGGGTTGTTTCTAAGGCTAAATAAGGCTTCATTAAGGCGGAAATAAGACCTAATTGGCTGCGGGTGTAGACAGGTCACACCCATTCTTTTACCTGATTGGTTGTGCATGTGGTCCGCCCTTTGACTTCTAATTGGTCTTATGCCCCATCACCTAGTCTCCATGCTCTGATTGGAGGAAGTCTGCGTTGGTTATGGCGGGAAATTTTAATCTATATTCTAATAAGGGGCCTTAATTCTAGCTTATAAGACAGTCTTCGGATCTTTTTGAGGGTTGTGTCCCCTGGCTCTTGGCTGGAAATATGTTCGAGGCTTTCGTACATTGTCGTGGAACCTTGGCGGGAAATTTGAATTTGTGGTCTAATAAGGATGCTTTAATTCTAACTTGTAAGACAGGCATAGGTCTTCGCAACTTACTTTGGGGGCTTTGCACCCTTGGCCTGACCCTTAGTGGAAACCTTGAAATTGTATTTAAGTCGTTGCAGGTTATGGCGGGGGATTTGAATTTGGATGCCTAATGGTAACTTGTAAGACAAGTGTAGGGATTCGCAACTTTCTGTCGGGACTTCGCCCCACTTGTTGTGAGCGGAACTTGCTCTAAGGCCTTCGCGTATTGTTGTGATCCCCTTGGCGGGAAATTTGAATTTGTATTCTAATAAGTGGGCTTAATTCTAACTTGCAAGACAAGTGTAAGACCCTCGGCCATTTTGTTCTCATTAAATTGTATCATCATAGCCCTTTTAATTATGATGTCATGATCAAGACCCTAGGAATTTTGTTTTGGCGGAAAATTTGAATTTGTGTTCTAATAAGGGCCCTAATGCTAACTTGAAGACAGGTGTGGGGCTTCACAAGTTGCTCTCGAGGTTTCGCTCCCCATTGTTGTGACCTTCTTGGCTGGAAATTTGAGTTTGTATTCTAGTAAGGGGCCCTAACGTTAACTTGTAAAACATGCATAGGGTTTTTCAACTTGCTCTCGGGCCTTCGCCCCCTTGTCGTGCCCCACGAGCTCAAATTTTGAATTTGTTAATTGCGCCATCTGCTTGTGTGTAGACTAATGAATGTTTTCTATAATATAGCTGGCGACACCTAGCTGTATATTTTAAAAGTACATACAGGTTCCTGTAATGTTTATGCTGGGAAATTTGAAATAAGGGGTCTAACACTAACTTTAAAGGTAACATGTATGCAACTAGGCCTCAACCCACCGATCAATCACGATCAAATTAAACAACGGGGCTTGGCCCCTTGTCCTAGCCCTTAGCGGTCAATTTTAATATGTATTCTAATAAGGGTCCTAATTCTTACTTGTAACACTACATAAATAAAGTTTACCTCGATTAGGATTTTAACCTGCAAATATTCTAATAAGGGGGCCTAACGTAACTTATAAGACAGTTAGAGGTCTTCACAACTTGCTCTCGGGCCTTTGTTCCTTGCCATGGCCTCGGAGTTCAAAATTTGAATTTGTTAATTGCGCCATCTACTTGTGTACAGACTAATGAATGTTTTCTATAATATAGCTGGCGACACCTAGCGGTATATTTTAAAAGTACATACAGGTTCCTGTAATGTTTATGGTGGGAAATTTGAAATAAGGGGTCTAACACTAACTTTAAAGGTAACATGTATGCAACTAGGCCTCAACCCACCGATCAATCTCGATCAAATCAAACAACGGGGCTTGGTCTCTTGTCCTAGCCCCTTAGCGGTAAATTTTAATATGTATTCTAATAAGGGTACTAATTCTTACTTGTAACACTACATAAATAAAGTTTATCTCGATTAGGATTTAACCTGCAAATATTCTAATAAGGGGGCCTAACGTAACTTATAAGACAGTTAGAGGTCTTCACAACTTGCTCTCGGACTTTCGTTCCTTGCCATGCCCTCGGAGTTCAAAATTTGAATTTGTTAGTGTAAAACTCATGAATGTTTTCTGTAATAGGGGCTGGCGTTATTGAAAATGGAAAAATCAAACAATGAGATCAATCAGAATCAATCAAAGCAATGAACCAGCTCGGTCAAATCAATCAACCTCAATCACATCAAACAAGAAGCTGAGCTAACAATTCTTCATAACCTTCAGGTAACGATTCTCCCACTGTATGTATCCAGCTCCTATGAGCGACCGCTTACTTTGTAGATAAGGTTAACCAACACTCAGAGCTGGTACTCTCCCTAAACGTGAGGGCACCGGTGTAGGAAAACAATCGATCATCGGAAAATCAATCAAATCATAACTTGAAGCTTGTAAAATTCAGATCACAATTCAAAAAGACTGGTTTGGCTTAACTTTCAGCTTGCTAAGACCAACCACATTTCAAAAATGCACGAGATAGCCTTCTGCGTTACTGTCAATATACAAGCATCAAGTTAGTTTGTAACACTATTGCAGAATTTTACGTACAGTGCTAAAAATACGATTTACATTTAAATTAGTTTAAAATGCCTATACAACAACAAATATATGACCAAACCTATCAGGCTACTATATTATTTTACACACAAGGAAAGTTTTGGCGGAAATACCTCTGACAAAAGGGTCTCTAGATACATAAACATGACTGAACGCACTATTTCGTTTTTGAAAATGGTCAATTGCCGTGGGGCTAAATAAATAAGCTAACTTTATTTTCAATTTTGATAATACAATATGTGAATTGAAACTAACCTCGATTTCGTTTCGTAAGACAACTGTAGAGCCTGCGTTTTATTTTACACACCAAATTATACAGCCATAATGATAATAATATCACTCAAAAGCAGAAATACTTCTGATTAAAAAGGCTTCAGATTTATAAACAAGCTTGAACGCACTATTTCGTTCTGAAAACGGACAAATGCACCAGCCACCAAATAGGCAAGCTGGCTTTTATTTACAACCTTTATAATACACAAACGTTAGACTTTATTTACGTCTTACAAAACCAAACCTCATTTCGAAATACCGGTCTGATTTAAATTACAGCTTGCATAATATCGACTTGTAAAAATCAACATTCATTGCTAAAATTCCTAGTAAAAAACCATACAAAGCAGTGTTTCTAATACTACACACACACACACACACACACACACACACACACACACACACACACACACACATACGCGCACTAACGTACGCACACACAGAGAGAGACAGAGACAGAGACATAAACAGAGACAGAGATAGAGATAGAGACGGAGACGGAGACGAGGGAGACAGAGACAGAGACAGAGACAGAACAGAGACAGAGACGAGACAGACAGAACAGAGACAGAGACAGAACGAGACAGAGACAGAGACAAAGGAGACGGAGACAGAGACAGACGGAGACAGAGACAGAACAGAGACAGAGACAGACAGACAAGACACAGACACGGACACGGACAAGACAAGACACGGACAGAACAGAGACGGAGACAAGAGACAGAGACAGAACAGAGACGGAGACAGAGACAGAACAGAAGGGAGACAGGACAGGAACAGACAGGGACAGGGACAGGGACAGGGACAGGGACAGGGACAGGGACAGGGACAGGGACAGGGACAGGGACAGGGACAGAACAGAGACAGAGACAGAGACAGAGACAGACAGAGACAGAGACAGAGACAGAGACAGAAGAGACAGAGACAGAGACAGAGACAAGACAGAGACAGAGACAGAGACAGAGACAGAGACAGAGACAGAGACAGAGACAGAGACAGAGACAGGAGAGACAGAGACAGAGACAGAGACAGAGACAGAGACAGAGACAGAGACAGAGACAGAGACAGAGACAGAGACAGAGACAGAGACAGAGACAGAGACAGAGACAGAGACAGAGACAGAGACAGGAGACAGAGACAGAGACAGAGACAGAGACAGAGACAGAGACAGAGACAGAGACAGAGACAGAGACAGAGACAGAGACAGAGACAGAACAGAGACAGAGACAGAGACAGAGACAGAGACAGAGACAGAGACAGAGCAGAGACAGAGACAGAGACAGAGACAGAGACAGAGACAGAGACAGAGACAGAGACAGAGACAGAGACAGAGACAGAGACAGAGACAGAGACAGAGACAGAGACAGAGACAGAGACAGAGACAGAGACAGAGACAGAGACAGAGACAGAGACAGAGACAGAGACACAGTCGCAGACGCAGACGCAGACGCAGACGCAGACGCAGACGCAGACGCAGACGCAGACGCAGACGCAGACGCAGACGCAGACGCAGACGCAGACGGAGACGCAGGCGCAGGCGCAGACGCAGACGCAGACGCAAACGCAAACGCAGACACAGACAAAGACACAGACACAGACACACACCCAAGCCACCTGTAACAAAACAAATTAGCGTATGACCCTATTGGCTCTCCCTCTCCCTCTCCCTCTCCCTCTCCTCTCTCCCTCTCCCTCTCCCTCTCCCTCTCCCTCCCTCTCCCTCTCCCTCTCCCTCTCCTCTCCCTCTCCCTCTCCCTCTCCCTCTCCCTCTCCTCTCCCTCCTCTCCCTCTCCCTCTCCTCCCTCTCCCTCCCTCCCTCTCCCTCTCTCTCTCCTCTCTCCCCTCTCCCTCTCCCTCTCCCTCTCCCTCTCCCTCTCCTCTCCCTCTCCCTCTCCTCCCTCTCCCTCTCTCCCTCTCCCTCTCCTCTCTCTCTCTCCCTCTCCCTCTCCTCTCTCCCTCTCCCTCTCCTCTCCCTCTCCCCTCTCCCTCTCCCTCTCCCTCTCCCTCTCCCTCTCCCTCTCCTCTCCCTCTCCCTCTCCCTCTCCCTCCCTCCTCTCCCTCTCCCTCTCCTCTCTCTCCTCTTCTCCCTCTCCCTCTCCCTCTCCCTCTCCCTCTCCCTCTTCTCCCTCTCCCTCTCCTCCTCCTCTCCCTCTCCCTTCTCCCTCTCCCTCTCCCTCTCTCCTCTCCCTCTCCCTCTCCTCTCCTCTTCCCTCTCCCTCTCCCTCTCCCTCTCCCTCTCCTCTCTCCCTCTCCCTCTCCTCTCCCTCTCCTCTCCTCTCCCTCTCCTCCTCTTCTCCCTCTCCCTCTCCCTCTCCCTCTCCTCTTCTCCTCTCCCTCTCCCTCTCCCTCTCCTCTCCCTCTCCCTCTCCCTCTCCCTCTCCCTCTCTCTCTCCTCTCCCTCTCCCTCTCCTCTCCCTCCTCTCCTCTCTCCCTCTCCCTCTCCCCCTTTCTCCCTCTCCCTCTCCCTCTCCCTCTCCCTCTCTCTCCTCTCCCTCTCCTCTCTCCTCTCCCTCTCCTCTCCCTCTCCTCTCCCTCTCCCTCTCCCTCTCTCTCCCTCCCTCTCCCTCTCCTCTCCCTCTCCTCTCCCTCTCCCTCTCCCCCTTTCCCCTCTTCCCTCTCCCTCTCCCTTCCCTCCCTCTCCTCTCCCTCTCCTCTCCCCTCTCTCCCTCTCCCTCTCCCTCCCTCCCCTCCCTCTCCCTCCCTCCTTTCTCCTCTCCTCTCCCTCTCCCTCTCCCTCTCCTCTCCCTCTCCCTCTCCCTCCCCTCTCCCTCCCTCTCCCTCTCCCTCTCCCTTCCTTCTCCCTTTTCTCCCTCTTTTCTTCTCCCTCTCCCTTTCCCTCTCCCTCTCCCTCTCCTCTCCTTCTCCTCTCCCTCTTTCCTTCTCCTTCTCCCTCCCTTCCCCTCTCCCTCCCCTCTCCCTCTCCCTTTCCTCTCTCCTCTCCTCTCCTCTCCCTCTCCCTCTCCCTCTCCCTTTCTCCTCTCCTCTCCTCTCCCTTCCCTCTCCCTCTCCTCTCCCTCTTCCTCTCCCTCTCCTCTCTCCCTCTCCCTCTCCCTCTCCCTCTCCTCTCCCTCTCTCTCTCCCTCTTCTCCTCTCTCTCCTCTCCCTCTCCCTCCCTCTCCCTCTCTCCTCTCTCTCCCTCTCCCTCTCCCTCTCCTCTCTCTCCCTTCCCTCTCCCTCTCCCTCCCTCTCCCTTCTCTTTCCCTCCCTCTCCCTCTCCTTCCCTTTTTTTTTTCTCCTCTTTCCCTCTCCCTCTCCCTCTCCCTCTCCTCTCCCTCTCCCTCTCCCTCTCCCTCTCCCTCTCCTCTCTCCTCTTCTCCTCTCCCTCTCCCTCTCCTCTCCTCTCCCTCTCCCTCTTCCTTTCCTCTCCCTCTCTTCTTCTCCTTCTCCCTCTTCCTTCCCTCTCCTTCTCCTTCTCTCTCCCTCTCCCTCTCCCTCTTCTCCTCTCCTCTCCCTCCCTCTCCCTCTCCTTTTCTTTCCCTCTTTCCTTCTCCCTCCTCTCTTTTCCCTCTTTTTCCCCTCCTCTTCTTTCTTCTTTCTCTTCTCTCCCTCTCCCTCCTTCCCTTCTCCCTCTTTCCCTCCTTTTTCTCTCCCTCGTTTCTCTCCATCTCTCCCTCTCTCTCTCCCTCCCTCCTCCCTCCTTTTCTCCCCATCTCCTTTCCTCCTCTCCCATCCTCTGCGACAAACAATTCCATTTTTGCGAAATTGTCACGAATGTTGGTAAATGCATAAAAAATTCGATCAATCAATTCTTGCACATCTTGCAAGTACCACATGTTTTGACGTACAGTTAAGGGAACATCTTCAAGCAATGCTGGTAAATCTTCTTCCAAAAACTGTTTGTACATTACGGAGTTTAAGTGCCCATTAAAAATGTGGGGTCCAATGAGACTGTCTCCGATTATCTCGGTCCAAACATTTACCGTGAAGCGATATGGAAATCCGGTGATAGTAATTTCATGAGGACTTTCATCTGACCAAACGTGCTCATTGTGACTATTGTTCACTCCATCCCGAGAAAAGGCATGTTAGCATTATGTGTGATCATACATTCACAAAACCGAACTCTTGAATCCAAATCACCAGGAAGAAGATGGGAAGAATTTTCGCAATCGTGGTCCTGCTTTTATTCGTCTAATGCTCGTTCGAATATCGATTTCAACTTTTCTCAGCATCTCTTCCGCAAACGCATGTAGTGGAAACTCTCAATCACTTCGATGTGTAAGAAAACCTCCTGTTTCTCAAAAGTAGTGAAAAGTCCGGGCTATCGTTTTGTCAGTAGGAGCACAACGTCTTGGAAAACGGTTTTTGTACTCTGCTGCTGCTGCATAACAATTACCGTTGAACAAGCCGTACAGACATAACATATCACTGTATTCCTCATTTGAAAATTGTTTAGGCATGATTTAATTGTAATTAAATTAATTTTAATTGTTACAAAGCAGATGATAAATTGTATTTACATTCAAATGTTTGATACAAACGACATGAAACCTCAAATAAGACACATTTTCTCAGTTTATTATGGCAATACTTGCTAGGTAACCACAATTGCTCTTACGATTTTTACAGTGTGAATCTCATTTTGAACTACAGTAACCATTTTTGTTTGTCACCTCGTTATTTTATGTGCATTTTTGTGCTATGTTGTGTTTTATTTTATGATAACTTTGAGACTTAAGCATATCTCCGTAGGGGTTAGGAAATGGGAAAAATTGCACATAATCATTTTTGCTTAAAACTGTTGAAAGAATACGTATACGAATTCTTTGTAGTTCCCCCGCGGACAAATATATATATATATATATATATATATATATATATATATATATATATATATATATATATATATATATATATATATATATATATATATATATATATATTGTTACGTGTTTATCGCGAATAACGTGTATTTTCGATAATTTCCTTTACTTTATCTAATGAATGAACTAATTAGTTAGATCTAAATATTAATATGTCCTTATTCGTTGGTGGAATGTTTTTAATTGCGTACCTCAAAATTATTTTTCGCATCTCTACAGTTAAAACTAATTGATTTAACGTACACATCTTTTTTTATTCCTTTATAGATATAAGTTGCGCCATCTCTACAATTTATGGTCATTTAATAAAGTTTTGAAAAGGAATCTTGTTTTAAAAGACAACAATGGGATATCTGTAAAATTTATTTATCATAATTTGGTTTTAACATTCTTATCTAGTTTGAATAATTTTAATAGTTTGGCAATATTGCTTTTGTTAGGCGTTGTTCCTAATCTTTCTTTTCTTAACACGCCATTTTCCGATGAGAAGGTTGATCTGCAAGAAAAATTTTTCCTTCCGTTTATAAGATGTTTAAGCATCGTTTCTTTGGAAAATTTTTCATATAATGTAATGTTTTTTTGGTATAAAACTTTACTGACGCTTTACAAGCGGATATTATTGCAATTTTCAATCTTCACATCCTCCGGTAAGTGTAACACATGTTCGACAACCTTTAGTAAATCGTTTCTTTTATTTAGGTACTTTCACAAGATTAATTCAATTTATAACATAAGTCTGTTGAAGCGAAATCATCGCTATCGGCTCTAAACATCTAAAAAGAGGTATGCTTGTATAAGGTAATTAGCAACGTATTTACTTGTATCACTTTCAGCGCCTTGATACCGGCGAAATAAACAGCTATTCTTTATTTATATACATAACTAGCAAATTGGAATGCACTACCGATCGCCTTCGTACCTATTCCTACTGGAATGCTGGCTCTACTGATTAGCTGTTTTGGTTCCACAAAGTAACTACCACCTTCGAAACACGAAGGGCATTTACAGTTTGGTAATTCTTCATCAAAGGTCAGAATTCTTTATTATTCAATATACACAGGATTTGTGTAATGAACAGTGTATTACTAAAATCAGTACAACAGAGTTAGGTTACATTAGGGTTTAACAGTATTTACTTACTTGTAACAAAAATTTATCATTTATAATAACATGCTTTTACTGGAGGCTAAAGTGGTTGAATAATTTAGAGTTTGATTTGTTCAATTTGTAATTTCTTTCTGCATACAAAAGAAGAAAAACCACACCTATTATTCACTGTGACTTTTGACCTATTTAGTTCGCTACCTTCACACGGTAGTTGCGCGTTGAAGCTCCTGTTTGTAAAATACATTATATACAGGGTGGAACAGATATCGAGGTCGTATGAATTACAGTCATTGTTTGAAACTGTATATATATTTATAGTCAAATTTAGAATTTCTGTAGCTTTTCTGTACTTTGTCTTTGATTAATATTAATTATTTGTCATTACGGATAATTTTGTTCAGAGCAGGTTTTGCTGTAATAAAAATTTCTGTACTATTGAATGTCTTGCTTCAATTCTATGCCTTGCACTGAACAGACTATCCGGATATTTCTATTTAATACCACTTCTTAATGTTTTAATAAAATTCAAGAAACCGAAATTAAAATCATTGGGGATTTAAATTCTATTTTGTGAAACGTCGGCAAGCCGTTTCAAAATATTTAAGCACTACTATTTTCATTGTGGATCTATTTTAGATCGCACTTTATGGGTTACTTTCGCCCTTTCGGCTGCGATTTGTAAGTACTTACAACCGTCGGGAGCGGCACAATTAACGAAACTTTTCTTTTACATTTAGGGTTCGATTAACGAACTAAATACATTTAGTTTTTCTTTATTCTTTGTGGGCATCTGCGACGGCTCCCCACTTGCCATCGTCAGGGCTGAATTATATTTATTGTGTAAGGTAAGATTGTTATGAATACTTTGGGGGAAAACTAGCATAGTATCATATTTGTTTACGTTCGATATTTATTCGACAAGTATTAATTTGAGTTTAAATTAAATTAAATAAAGGATTACTGTGTGGTTGTTCGGGTAAAAGTTTGTCTCTCTTTTAAATTGTTTCCTTTTTTTTTTGGAGCACTACCTGTTTCAGGTTTTACAGGGCCTGCCCCTACTCTACTCCTCTTTTCCTTTTCTTTCCTTTTCTCCCTTTCCTGACTAAAACCTGTGGCGCCTATCCTTTAGTGGCTATCTAACCACGTCCACAACATCGTAGCTAACCTCCAAAACCCCACGCATCCAAGTGCTCTGCGGTCAAACGACCGTACGCAGGAGCTTAGTCGAGCGCACTTTCAAAAAAATGTTTACATGCAGGTTAGACATGTAGCATAAAATTGGCGACCAACGTTTCGGCCAGAGTTTTGGAGTACGTACAAATTTTTAGCTACATTTTAATTTCTTTTTCCTCTTCTCATTCCTTGGGGTTATCTTAAATATTTTTCTTCTCTTTAGGTTATTGTATACACTTGGCGTGTTAGTGCCAACGGTGTTATAATATTTGATATAGTATTTTACTTTACTTCCTGAATTAATTTGATCTTTTATGTTACTAAGATGGCTGTTACACTTCGTTTTGATGTTAATCGTCTTACGAAGACAGAATTAATGTATGAATTATTATCTAGAGGTTTAGACTGTAACGTTAATGTCGAAGCTTTACGTAAATCGGTGCGTAGCGCGAGAATACTCGACGCTAGCAAATCTCTTACTATGACTGCACATCAGATTCCGTTCGCGGACGACGAAATTGCTTTAAACGCTGCCATTCGGGAATTAAATACCGGCATCGACTCTTCTATTGGTGACTGCACTTCGGCTGCTTTTCTTCGTCTGAGTACTTTAGTACTTCATGCTCAAAGACGATGCGAACTTATGATAGCGGATTCAGAAACAGAAATCGCTCAGAAAAATCAATTCCTAGTCGAATTACAAAATTTACGTTCTGATTTAGAGCAAAGAAGGAAAAAGGGTGAACGTATTACATTCTCTGATACAGTTTCTTCACCAATAGCGGGACCTTCTGCAAATTCTACGGCTCATGGCGAACCTGACCCTATGGACGTAGAACCACCATTAATTTCTTCCGATGAGGACGTTGATGTGCCTCGGGGTACCTCAGCTTCTACTTTTACTCCTTCTTTAAGTCACTTCTCCATTACCAAGTTAGGATTATCGTTCTCTGGCGACAGTACTGCCTCTCTCTTTGATTTCTTAACGCGGGTAGAAGAATTAAGTGCTTCTCGTGGTTTATCCCATAAATTTTTATTCTCTGTTATCCCGGAACTATTAAAGGAAACGCATTATTACTCTATCGTGCTCGTAAACACGCGTTATCTTCGTGGAAAGATGTAGTTGCGCTACTTAAGACTGAGTTTTTACCGTTAGACTACGATGAACGTTTATTGGACGAGATTAAGTCTAGAACGATGGGTCCTTCGGAAACCATAAGTATTTATGTCGCTGTCATGCAAAGTCTTTTCCAACGACTCTCAGTTCCAATACCTGACCAAAACAATTATATTATGTACGCCGTAATCTAACACCCTTCTATCAGAATGCGTTAGCGTTAACTGAAGTCTCTACACTTTCACAGTTAATAACTTTAGGGAAAAGATAGAACAAAACAAGTATTTTATGGAATCTTTTAAACCTCCTCCGTCAAGGAAATCGTCACAACTGTTAGAACCTAGTTTGGCTTACGCTGATTCACCTTCTGACTCCTTTAAACCTTCTCCTTCTTCTCAATCATCGTCGGGAAAACCGAATACTACGGCGACTCCGCAAACTTCTAATGTTCTTGCACCTACTGTAACTTTACGCTGCTGGAATTGCTCTGGGAGTGGGCATACTTCACCACGTTGTCCACAACCCCAAAATAGGCATTGCTATGGCTGTGGTAAGCCTGGTTATATACGCACTACTTGCCCAGTATGCACTTCTAATCAGGGAAACTAATTTCTGAATCTTCTATCCGAGGAGAGGATTCTATCTTACCGTTAATCTCGGAAACAGCTTTTTGTGGAGTACCAGACTCTCGTCGCATTCTTCTTGACTATATTTTTGCGAGCGTTCGTAACGACGAACGACCTTACTTAAACGTCAATATCTTTGGTTATACTTTTCAGGGTCTTTTAGACTCTGGCGCTTCACGCACTATTATAGGAAATTTGGGTTGGCATATTTTACAACGACTAGGTCTATCTTTATACGTGGGTTCGTTTACTGCCTGCACACTTGCGAATGGTAATACTTGTAATATTCTGGGTCAAATTACTCTACCGATCACTGTCGAATCTAAAACGATCATGCTGGATGTTCTCGTGGTGCCTGAAGTACCTCACAAACTAATTTTGGGTATCGACTTCTGGAAGGCGATTAACTGCGTCCCCGATCTTAGACATGGGCAATGGACATTTGGTAACGATACTAGTTTAGCAACTATCTCTTCTGAACATTTGAGTTCTTTCTCTGATCTTCCTACATCCCAACGTTCTGCTCTAAAAACTTTACTGGATCACTCTTTTCAAAATTCCGACACTTTAGGATGTACTACTCTAGTTCAACATGAAATACGTACTAATTCCGAGCCAATCAAACAGCGCTATTACCCATTATCTCCTGCTTTACAACGAGTAGCTAACACTGAGTTAGATACGATGCTGCAATTAGGTGTCGTCGAACCATCAAATAGTCCTTGGTCAAGCCCGATTGTTTTAGTTAGAAAGAAAGATGACTCTTACCGGTTTTGCGTCGATTTTCGCAAAGTTAATGCTGTGACGGAAAAGGATGCTTATCCTTTGCCTTACATATCTTCTATTCTGGACCGTTTACGTGATGCGCGGTACCTTTCTAGCTTGGACATTCGCTCTGCTTACTGGCAGATTCCTCTTTTGGACGAATCTAAACCTATGACTGCTTTTACCGTTCCTGGACGCGGACTTTTTCAGTTTACTCGAATGCCTTTTGGCTTGCACAATTCGCCTGCTACTTTTCAACGACTAATTGATAGAGTTTTGGGGGGAGACTTAGAACCTTACTGCTTCGCTTATCTTGACGATATCGTTTTGGCTACACCTACCTTTGAAAAACATTTGGAAGTACTCGAAAAAATTTTTCAACGTCTATCTTCTGCAGGTCTCACTTTGAGACAAGACAAGTGTCATTTCTGCCGTCCTGAGTTAAAATACTTGGGATACGTCGTTAATAAGGATGGACTTCTAGTAGATCCCGAAAAAGTTTCTGCAGTTTGCTTAATACCTGTTCCTAAAAATGTTTCTGATGTTCGCCGCTTAGTCGTTATGGCGGGATGGTATCGTCGTTTCATACCTAACTTTTCTTCTGTGATTAAACCTCTAACTTCACTTACTCAAAAGAATGCTCCATTTGTTTGGACTTCTGAATGCGAAACCGCTTTTACTTCTTTAAAAGAATGTCTAGTGTCAGCTCCTATTCTTTCTTGTCCTGATTTCTCACAACCATTTGTCATTCAAACAGATGCCTCTGACTTTGGTATCGGTGCGGTACTCTGTCAACAATTTCCTACTGGCGAAAAGGTAGTCAGTTATATTAGTAGATCTTTGATTAAGGCTGAACGTCACTATTCCACTACGGAAAAAGAGTGTCTGGCTGTTATCTGGGCTATTGAGAAACTTCGTCCCTACATTGAGGGTTCTCACTTTACCGTCGTTACTGACCACCATTCTTTGATATGGTTAAATAACTTACAGAATCCTACTGGACGGCTTTGTCGTTGGGCGATTCGCCTGCAGCAGCACGACTTTTCGATTATTCACCGTAAAGGTAAAGAACATCTAGTACCTGACGCTCTGTCGAGATCAGTTCCGAAAATAGACTGTATTAATACTTCTTCAACTTCTTTAGTCACTCTGCCTGTTCAGGATAAATGGTATTTAAAAACCATTTCTCGTATCTCTACATTCCCTAGAAAATATCCTTCTTGGGTTGTACAGGACGGACTCCTTTATAAACGTTCCAAATTTTCTTCTTCAGATTCTTCTTCGGCCCATTGGAAAATAGTCGTTCCTAAAGAACAACGCAAACGTATTATTTCTGAAAACCACGATCTTCCAACTTCTGGTCACTTTGGAGTCACTAAAACTATTGCTAAAATTTCTATTCACTACTACTGGCCTGCACTTCGTGCAGATGTCATTCGCTATATTCGGCGGTGTGCTGTCTGTTCTGCACATAAAGTTGAACAGTCTGCTCCACCGGGGTTTCTAGCACCAAGAGCCAAACCTACTAAGCCTTGGCAAATTTTATGTTTGGATATCGTCGGTCCTCTTCCTAGGTCCTCTAAAGGACATGCTTTTGTGTTAGTTATAGCGGATTGCTTTACGAAATTTGCCTGTTTCTTTCCCTTACGCCATGCTACTGCTTCTGCTGTGTGTCAAGTCGTGGAAGACAATATTTTTCTTCTATTTGGTACTCCACAGTACATTATTAGCGATAATGGTGTACAGTTTCGCAGTAAACAATTTATGAACTTATGTTCTGATTATCGAACCACTATCCTTTTCAACGCTAAATACCATCCTAGAGCGAATCCTGCGGAACGAATTAACCGAGTCCTAAAAACTTTAATCTCCTCCTATACCACTCAGAACCAACGTAAATGGGACGTAAATTTAAACAAAATTGGCTGTGCTATCCGCTCTGCAAAGCACGAAGTTATTGGCTGTTCTCCCTATTACGCTTTATTTGGACGCGAGCATAACTTATTTGGCGACCTTTTAGGTCCACCACCTTCTCCAGATTCTACTTTATTAGACCCAGATCGCGAAAAACTTTCCGACAATAAACTAGTTCGTCAGTTCGATTATATTCACACTGATATCAACAAACGACTGGCTAAAGCTTATCAAAGTCAACATCTACGCTATAACCTACGACGTAGACCGGTTAAATTTAAACTCGGAGATAAGGTGTGGAAACGCAACTACGTGTTATCAGACGCGGCGCGGCATTTTAATGCGAAACTTGCTCCAAAGTTTACTGGTCCTTTCCTAATAAAACGAGTGTTATCTTCCTGGGCTTATGAACTCAAAGATTCTGTTGGTAAATCCTCGGGGTTTCGTCAAAGATTTAAAGCCACATATACCGGCCGATGATTCTTCTGAGTCCGATTCCTCCGTGCACTTGGCGTCCTCCTGTCCTCTTCCTCGTCCTGATCGATCCCTTCGCTATCCTAAACGACGCAAAAGACACAAACCTCCTATGTAAACCCTTACTTCCTTTTCTTTTGCTATTGTGACGTTTTGGCTTTCCTTTTTGGCTCTCTCTTTTCGTATGGGCGGTTGGTTGGGCGATACTGGCGGGCCACTTTTACGGAGACCTCTCCTTCGTCTTCCGTGACCTCTACATCCGGTCCCTTCTCTTTTCCTGTCTGCATTTCTTCGGGGTCTTCCTACTAATTTCCTCAGGGGGATCTCTGGAGACTTGCCCTTTTCATTTCACTTTCCTATCTTCTGTCTTTGATCTACATCTACTCTACCTTCCTATTTCACTTTACTGGATGAATGCTTGTATGAATGGAGCTAAGAGGAACGGGATGGGTACGCCTTCCCCGTGCGAGCTTCGGTGACCACGGGATCCCGGGAATCAGAGTCAATGGGGAAAATTTTCGCCGCAAATGTGATTTCTTCTTTCTCTCCTACTATCTCTTAATAGCACCTATGCCATTTCATCTGTGCTAGTTCATGGTGGCATAGGGTTGAGTTGGGGTCTTTAAATTAAAAATTAAAATTTTGGGCTTTCTTTTCCTGTGGGTTGGGATGGGCGTTCTTCTGGGAATTTGGTTTTTAGGCTGCCGGCCCTTAAGTTCGGTTGAGGGTGGGGTACTTTTCTAGTGGGTTGGGTTTCTCTTCTTTCTTCCTCTTCTACTGTCCTTTAGGTTTCTTTAGGTTCCGTGTATACCACGCGTGTTTGCTTTTGGAATGACTGAGACGAAGACAACCTACCTACCCAAATTACCTCATCCTTATCCACTTTGCTTCCTTAACTTTAGTAATAGACCTTTTTTGTTTTCTCCTAGTTTTTTTGGTTTTTTTGGAAGTATTATCGCTTCACGGTATGCTCTCCTTTCACTTTTGTTTTCTTTTCTCTCTATTTTTTCCTAGTACCGGCCGAATGCCGAAGGGCTCACGTGGGAGTTTGGAGTCAGGTTGTTCTTTCGTGGAATGCTTGAGTTGTATGCTTTATGGGTGTCTCTGGTGGTATATGCATCATTGTCGTCCGCACTTAACTTTCTTCCTGTCTTCTCATTTCTTCTTATATTGGGTTGGGTTTACTTTGTTTGCTTCGGGTTGGGAATGGCTTAGGGTTGTTTACTTCCTCGCAGGGGTTTGGTTTTTACTTATAGATATATATGTGGGGTTGGGCGAAAATATATGGGGTTGGGTCATTAGGGATTTTAGGGCTTCTTGTCCTGAGCGTAAGCTCAAACTTCTCTCTTCCTCCTACCTTCTTTCTTTCCTACCGTACATTCCTCTTCCGAGGTCTTAATTTTGCTGGGGGGGAATCTGTTACGTGTTTATCGCGAATAACGTGTATTTTCGATAATTTCCTTTACTTTATCTAATGAATGAACTAATTAGTTAGATCTAAATATTAATATGTCCTTATTCGTTGGTGGAATGTTTTTAATTGCGTACCTCAAAAATTATTTTTCGCATCTCTACAGTTAAAAACTAATTGATTTAACGTACACATCTTTTTTTTTATTCCTTTATAGATATAAGTTGCGCCATCTCTACAATTTATGGTCATTTAATAAAGTTTTGAAAAGGAATCTTGTTTTAAAAGACAACAATGGGATATCTGTAAAATTTATTTATCATAATTTGGTTTTAACATTCTTATCTAGTTTGAATAATTTTAATAGTTTGGCAATATTGCTTTTGTTAGGGCGTTGTTCCTAATCTTTCTTTTCTTAACACGCCATTTTCCGATGAGAAGGTTGATCTGCAAGAAAAATTTTTCCTTCCGTTTATAAGATGTTTAAGCATCGTTTCTTTGGAAAATTTTTCATATAATGTAATGTTTTTTTGGTATAAAACTTTACTGACGCTTTACAAGCGGATATTATTGCAATTTTCAATCTTCACATCCTCCGGTAAGTGTAACACATGTTCGACAACCTTTAGTAAATCGTTTCTTTTATTTAGGTACTTTCACAAGATTAATTCAATTTATAACATAAGTCTGTTGAAGCGAAATCATCGCTATCGGCTCTAAACATCTAAAAAGAGGTATGCTTGTATAAGGTAATTAGCAACGTATTTACTTGTATCACTTTCAGCGCCTTGATACCGGCGAAATAAACAGCTATTCTTTATTTATATACATAACTAGCAAATTGGAATGCACTACCGATCACCTTCGTACCTATTCCTACTGGAATGCTGGCTCTACTGATTAGCTGTTTTGGTTCCACAAGTAACTACCACCTTCGAAACACGAAGGGCATTTACAGTTTGGTAATTCTTCATCAAAGGTCAGAATTCTTTATTATTCAATATACACAGGATTTGTGTAATGAACAGTGTATTACTAAAATCAGTACAACAGAGTTAGGTTACACTTAGGGTTTAACAGTATTTACTTACTTGTAACAAAAATTTATCATTTATAATAACATGCTTTTACTGGAGGCTAAAGTGGTTGAATAATTTAGAGTTTGATTTGTTCAATTTGTAATTTCTTTCTGCATACAAAAAGAAGAAAAAACCACACCTATTATTCACTGTGACGTTTGACCTATTTAGTTCGCTACCTTCACACGGTAGTTGCGCGTTGAAGCTCCTGTTTGTAAAATACATTATATACAGGGTGGAACAGATATCGAGGTCGTATGAATTACAGTCATTGTTTGAAACTGTATATATATTTATAGTCAAATTTAGAATTTCTGTAGCTTTTCTGTACTTTGTCTTTGATTAATATTAATTATTTGTCATTACGGATAATTTTGTTCAGAGCAGGTTTTGCTGTAATAAAAATTTCTGTACTATTGAATGTCTTGCTTCAATTCTATGCCTTGCACTGAACAGACTATCCGGATATTTCTATTTAATACCACTTCTTAATGTTTTTAATAAAATTCAAGAAACCGAAATTAAAATCATTGGGGATTTAAATTCTATTTTGTGAAACGTCGGCAAGCCGTTTCAAAATATTTAAGCACTACTATTTTCATTGTGGATCTATTTTAGATCGCACTTTATGGGTTACTTTCGCCCTTTCGGCTGCGATTTGTAAGTACTTACAACCGTCGGGAGCGGCACAATTAACGAAACTTTTCTTTTACATTTAGGGTTCGATTAACGAACTAAATACATTTAGTTTTTCTTTATTCTTTGTGGGCATCTGCGACGGCTCCCCACTTGCCATCGTCAGGGCTGAATTATATTTATTGTGTAAGGTAAGATTGTTATGAATACTTTGGGGGAAAACTAGCATAGTATCATATTTGTTTACGTTCGATATTTATTCGACAAGTATTAATTTGAGTTTAAATTAAATTAAATAAAGGATTACTGTGTGGTTGTTCGGGTAAAAGTTTGTCTCTCTTTTAAATTGTTTCCTTTTTTTTTGGAGCACTACCTGTTTCAGGTTTTACAGGGCCTGCCCCTACTCTACTCCTCTTTTTCCTTTTTCTTTCCTTTTCTCCCCTTTCCTGACTAAAACCTGTGGCGCCTATCCTTTAGTGGCTATCTAACCACGTCCACAACATCGTAGCTAACCTCCAAAACCCCACGCATCCAAGTGCTCTGCGGTCAAACGACCGTACGCAGGAGCTTAGTCGAGCGCACTTTCAAAAAAATGTTTACATGCAGGTTAGACATGTAGCAATATATATATATATATATATATATATATATATATATATATATATTTTAAATTGGGAATATTTATTTAATTCAAAGTTTTATAACAGTTAGGGGTATAAATTTACAGGTATGCAAGGGATACTTAAAAAGTATTAAAATTAATGTCTTACGATTTGGGAATTTTCATTTGTACGAGGTGTGTTCAATAAGTTTACGACGACACGTGTATTTCAGAATTTTTTTAAGCTTTTAGATCAATTTATTTCGAAGTGTGATTGAATTTGAATGGTGAATGGTTTTACTGAGTAGGCTGCAATCCTGTCTTCCACAGTCAGATATGATTAATTATCTCGCCTAAGACTGTTTATTTTAGCAAAATTTAAGATTGTGGTGGCGCCACTGAGCTTTGTCAGTTGTAGATTAATGGTAAGTGTAAGGTGTTTGAAACTACTTTTCAATCATTTTACTTCTTATATCGACCACGCCCTTTCCACTGTAGCTGGCTTGTCAACCCGGTTATTTCGGTAAGCATACGCGACGCCTAGTGCGGTTTGGACGTGTAATAACCCTGTTTACTTTCAGGTAGAAACTTGGCTCGGGGAAAAGTTCGTTGAATGGGGCTGGCAATTAGAGAACGAGATCATGCAGCCAAAAACAACAACATTGCCTCCAGTACCAGAGGAACTGTTAAACGCAATTCTTTGTAGTTGCAAGAAGGTGTGTGGTGCAAAGTGTAGCTGCAGGAAGGTCGGCGGGTTAAAATGTATCGCAATTTGTGCTCAATGCTAGGGCCTTGCGTTCCTCAACTCGTCGCTCAAATTACAAACAGAATTCGACGATGAAGTATGCGAAGTTGAAGATGTTCCTGCGACACCAACGGTGATGAAGCAGAAAGAGACGAATCGTAACAAGAAGAGAGCGAAATATACGTAGCGAGTGGAAGCATTATTTTATAAATGCCGTTTAATAATAATCATACCGTAGCGAAATTAACGTGGGAAAGTGAATTAACCGCCTTGCGCGGGTTATTGTATAAATTGAGTGCCCGCCACCCCATCTCTGCGCTATATATCAGAAACGGCTAATCACACGAAAAAAATTCATGTTATCAATTTTGCAGTGAATTTTATTAGCTACAACTTATATAATAACTTTTAAAGTCATACGATGCACAGTAAGCGAGTAATTATCAAAAAACTGAAAATCGTGACCTTTGACCTCTGATGTCACAAACTCCTCCAGTGATTTTTTTGGCTGGGGTTTCCACCCAACTTTATAATGACAAAATAAAGATCTGTTCAAAAATTCAGTTCAGTTCTCCAAATTACGCAAGAAAATCCTAACGTGACTGGACTAAAAAGTATTTTTTTTTCGCACACGCAAAACTAAATAAAAATCCTCATATCGGCCAATAGAGTTATCAATGCAAGTTCGAATAAACCAGTCTTCTGATTGCAGGATTTTGAAAAACAATAAATTGCATCCGTACCATATTCACCTTGTCCTGGAGTTAAAATGAACAGATTACCCCAAAAGGCTTCAGTTCTGTAATTTTGTTCGAGAGTAGATTAATTTGAACCCAGATTTTATAAATCTTATTTTGTTCAGCGATGAGGCAACATTTAGTAATAAGCTATAACTCCAGATTTGTTACTTAGAGTAAGGCCTTTCATTCATGAGTTCGAGTTGCAATATGTGAACGTAACGACGGAAGGCATTTTGAGCACTCACCTTAAGAATATGTTTTGTACCGTACCTGCCCATTACTTTTGTGATGTTAATTGTTTATTGTTCTTATTAAATTATGTCTTGACGAGAAAAGAATTTTTTCCGTTATAGTTTGAGTTTTGACCTCTATGATGCTAACGCTAAAAGCTGCCTGTTTTATGTGCATTATGAAAATGCAATAGGGATCCAGTTATTACATAACGTATTTTGGGTTGTATCTTTACCTGATAAGGCTCGTCATCTTATGTGTGTATATATATATATATATATATATATATATATATTGAAGTTTTGATATTGTGACTGTATATATTAAACAAAACACGAAAAAAAAATTTTTTATAGGAGGAAAATATAAATTTACTCCTAAGTGGGGTTGCAGTCAATTTGGCCTTATACAAATAAAACGCAAACTCTTTGTTTATGGTCAAGCTTTCGATATATTTTCGTATCTTCTTCAGGACTAAACTAGAATTTAATATTACAGTAATTTTAAGAGATAATACTTACACGTGAGGTTAACCGTTATGTAGCATAGTAATACACAAACACAAATAACCATCATATTGATAACTAACTTTACGATTATTTAAAATTAAAACACTAATTATGTTATTGTTAAACAGATATAAAGTAAACTACAACAATGAACTATTCAATAACACTAGGTGTTATTCTCAAAAAAAAGAAAACATTTGAACTTTGTACAACATAAGATAGTAACAACAACAACGTCAACAATACATATATTTTAAAAACTTTAAATGTTAAACGTTAGAAAAAGTTCAAAACAACATTATTAAGCGTTGTCAATTTTGTGTACAACATAACGGCAGTCACCTTGCAACTTTGTTTTGTTCTTGAATTTTGTTAAAATAAAACATTAATAATTGTAGAATTACTTTAAAATTAGAATTTTTCCCGTCGCTCTTGTTTTATTTTTAATGATATTCAACTGTTTTATAGTAGCCATAACGATGCATTTAATTAAATGATTTTTTTTTCAATTTTTGAAGGTTTAAGGATTATTATTATAATTAGGTATACAATACTTTATATCGTTGAAATCAGAAAAAAATACGGAATTTAATAAGCTAACTTTCTCTTATGATTGCTATTTAAAAAAAAAGTAAGTTACAATTGTCACTCAAAAAGCAGTGACTACAGAAATTTTTTGAGTAGTGTATCTATTAAAAACCTCTTTAAGATTTTACTGTATTTTTAATAACTAAAGATCCAACGTTGATTGAAAATTTTAACGATTTTCAGTTTTCTCAAAAAAATCAGAAACTTGGCAACAATGGTCAATTTTCTTGCCGAGTTCTAAATCTTCATGTAATTCTGTCCAACTTTGCTGACTTAGCCAACTTTGTATCTCTTACAATTACAAAGATACCCATAAAACGCAGTGAGATTTGTGCCACCCTGCGGATATATATATATATATATATATATATATATATATATATATATATATATATATATATATATATATATATATAGACAGTGTTCATAAACTCTTTTCACAAAAGAAAACTGCAGATTCTACAGCTAAGAGAGCTGGAGCTCTTGGAAGGAGGCGCCCTAACATCGGTTTGATTCAAATATCTTCAAAATCGTTTCCCTTTAAATGATAGCGTTCTGTACATTTACAATTATGAAAGATGGCTATTTTTTACCAGAGTTGTTTCTTACTTTCTGAAGTAAAATTAATGTAAGACATATGCGCAGTTTGACGTTCACGGAATTGCTATTTTGTTTATTTTCCATAGCCCGGTATATATATATATATATATATATATATATATATATATATATATATATATATATATATACAGGGTGTTACAAAAAGGTTGGGCTGGCTATACGTTTTTGGATTTTATGGACATTTTTGAAAAAAAAATCAAGAATAACTTTTTTTCGATTTCGGATTCATTTAGTCGCTAACCGCCATTTTGTATTTTGGTACACCGATGTATCTTACAAAGACACAACACAGGAAAAATATTCATTTACGTAATTTAAGTTTTTTCAAAATGGTGGCCATGCCAATTTTTTAACGTGGAATTACGAAAAAACCGTAGCCCAAATGAAAATTTTAGAAGAGATTAAATAATTTCAAAATTAATTTATCTTTCTAGTGGCACCTTGTTTGTTGGAATCGGTTAAGAAATAAGGAAGATTGTAGTTTTCACGTTACGCGTTACTAGTTAATCGCGGCGCGCGAGTAATTCAAACAACAATTAGGCGGCAGGCTTTGTCAGCACAAGAAAGGACGTGGTCGCCAAATAAATAAATACAATAGCATAAATAATAATAAATAGCATAAATAAATACAACAATTCTCATAAAGCAAATCCAATAAATATTTTGGTCAACAAATTGCCCATATTAAGTGTTCAAAGTGACCACCGTTGCTAAAAACACATTGCCGCAGTCTACGTAACATGGATTCCCTAACTCGTTGTAACAGTCCTGGCGTATCCCTGATTCGTCTCATTCCGTGCTCAATCCGCTGTCCCAGCTTTCCAACATTGTCAACCGGAATTGCGTAGACCAGGGATTTTAAATGTCCCTAAAGATAAAAGTCAACACGAGAACTGTCACTGGTAGTAATGCGTTTGTTTCGTTTACATTTAACAGCTGTTCGTTAATTATTATCAGATGTTTTCATTGTTGCGGCATTGCATTGAAAATGTAGCAGGTTAGATAACAGTATACCGGAATTTTAATAAAGTGACATTATTGAATGTGTTTATACTAAATGCAAAAATAACCTTACTTAGATAAATTTCAAATAAATCAGTAATAGCGACATAGCTGAGTCCCCGCGACCGCGAACTTTGTTGTGAAAGTTTTTATAGTTGTTTTTTTAATTAGTAAAACATAAATTTAGCCTGAAAAGGTAATTTTATTTTCCTTTGTAAATAAATTGATTGTTGCAGTGACAGTTCTATTTATTTATTTATGCTATTTATTATTATTTACGCTATTGTATTTATTTATTTGTCGACCACGTCCTTTCTTGTGCGAACAAAGCCTGCCGCCTACTTGAATTACTCCCGCACCGCGATTAACTAGTAACACGTAACGTGAATACTACAATCTTCCTTATTTCTTAACCGATTGCAACAAACATGTGTCATTAGGAAGATAAATTAATTTACAAATTATTTAGTCTCTTGTAAAATTTTCATTTGGGCTACGGTTTTTTCGTAATTCCACGTTGAAAAATTGACATGGCCGCCATTTTGAAAAAAATTAAATTACGTAAATGAATATTTTTCCTATGTTGTGTCTTTGTAAGATACATCGGTGTACCAATTTTTATGAAAATATCTTAAAAAACGACACAGATATAATTTTATTTAAAAAAAATACAGAATGGGGGTTAGCGACTAAATGAAGCCGAAATCGAAAAAAGTTACTCTTGATTTTTTTTTCAAAATGTCCATAAAATCCAAAAACGTATAGCCAGCCCAACCTTTTTGTAACACCCTGTATATATATATATATATATATATATATATGTATATATAATGAATCTATACTTCTATAATAGAATCTCACTATTCACTAATTGGACTTGACTCGGGAACGAAATGATACATGTGAGTGAGTAGATGCCGTGACACCAATGTGTTTCCAGAGCGTAATAACACGCATGACACGACTGACGTGATAACGCGTGAGCTCACGTGACGGGATAGTGTGTTTCAACCTTTATTGGTTCATTTTATGACGTTTGACAAATTTTTGTTGAGATAGGCCAAGATACATATATGGATTTATAATTCTTTGTTTCAAATGTAAATAACTATCTAATACTAATGCAATACCCTGTATATTATTACATTATTTGATAGAAAATTAAACGACCTACAGTTTTTGCAATAAGAAAATCTGCAACGGTTTTTGAAATATTTTCAATTTTTATATTTACATATTAATTCATAACAGTATCATCGATATGACACTCTATATAAAGATATGATATCCATATATTGTTAAATTGGTTGAGAGGGACCTGATCTAAGTGTAACACTCTTTCATTAATTGCAAATTTGTACTTATGTACACTACACTTATACTTTACACTCATCAAGTAAATTTGACCAGTCTGGAAACAGTCACATGAAAACAATTATCCGTTAAAATGAACACAAACGCAATTATAATTCACTGTGGTATCAATCAAATGCAGATTAAAATGTGGTTTCAAACAATTATAAAAGATTAGTATAGGTTTTGTTATGAACGAATAAGTTCAAAAGTAAATATCTAATTAAAAATTATTAGTAATTTTATTAAATACATAAATAAAAAGTTTACCTCGAGTAGGAGTTAAACCTACGACCAGTACTTTGCTAGAGTACCGCGCTATCTACTGCGCTCTCGAGATTCAAGCCCCAATCGATATAAATTTGGTCTTTATGAAGAACTGATGTAAATTCTAAACATAATGAGATTACAATCAAATTACTTATATTAATGGAATGTGAGCCTACAATATCGCAGGATTTACACATACCAAAGCAACTTGACTAATATTAAATTATTATAAGCTTTGTTATGAACGAATAAGTTCAAAAGTAAATATGTAATTAAAAATTATTATTAATTTTATTATATTTAGAATTTACATCAGTTCTACATACATAAAGACAAAATTAACAGCGATTGGGACTTGTATATCGATAGGACTGTTAGTTAGTGCGGTATTCTAGCAAAGTACAGGTCGTAGGTTCAAATCCTACTCGATGTAAACTTTTTATTTATGTATTCAATAAAATTAGTAATAATTTTTAGTCATAAAAAGTGTTTAAAAACGTCACTGTTAGCTTGACTACATTTCAAACTCCTTTCCTTAAAAGATTTATCAACATTGCTAAGCATTTTGCTTCACGAATTCGCTCCTTCATGTTGTCCTTGGTGGTTGGCGGCGTTCGATATACAATCTCTTTCACATAACTAATAGGAAGAAGTCAGGCTTTATTAGATCTGGAAAACTTGTTGGAAACGCAATTGGTCCAAATCTACCAATCCACTTATTCTCAAATATTTCATCTAAATAATTTCGGACAATATGGATTGTGTGATTGGGAGTCCCATCTTGCTGAAACCACATAGCTTCACTAACATTTTGTGAAACATCTGCTAATATCTCTGGCAATGTAGTTTACAATAAATTTAAATAGTCGTTACTTTTTGTAACGTCTTCAAAGAAAACAGGACCTATAACATAATGCCCTAGTATTCCCGCGCATACTTGTAACGACCACCTATGTTAGCTACCATTACAAGTATACCACTCGATTACAGTTGTAAAAGTTCTTACTGATGGATGTCTTGTTTGAGGGTACCGCTCACAATAAAGTCTTTATGCCAAGAAAACATTTCTATTGGCCTAGCCGAACATAAGTTCCATATCTACTAATTCTCCTTTTTCAAAGTGTATCGGCATTTTAAATAACATAAGATGTTCAAACGTTTGGTACGTATTAATGAAGCTGTTAAGTTTAATTTATACGCTTTTTGGTTTTTCACGGCTCATTCTATTATGATAAATTTTAATACTGGCAAATAGTTTTAGGAAAATTGAAACAATTTTAGTTTAATTCAACCTAGACTAATACAACCTTTTTCAAAAATTGGTACGATAGTTACCTCACAAAATAAGGAAAAGTACAGTGTTCAATTTGTCATAACAATTTTGCGACAGTATCATATTGCATTTATATTTTTATATCTATTAATAGTTTTTTATGAAATTATATTCTCACTCACAGACGTAATACAAAGGTCAATACATTTTACCATTTATTTAAGTATGGCAACTGTTATGATCGTTTTCTGGTCAATACACCTAATATTATACAGGGTGCTTGTCGGTTATACCACGAAGAATTAAAATAAAAATCCTAGAATTGTAAATATTTCAAAAACCGTTAGAGATAGATAAAACTTGCTTATTACAAAAAATGTAGGCCTTTCAATATATAGGGTGTTATGTTTAAGATAAGATACCTATTTAGGTTAAAATATATATATATATATATATATATATATATATATATATATATATATATATATATATATATATTATAAATTCATATTTCTGGTACAGCCTGTATAAAATTTAAATATCATCATATTTCTTAAAAGATCAATGTCCGCACATGCGGAGTCACAAATTCAAAGATTTAGTAGCAACTTCAAAAGAAATATTTGAACTACGACGAAAAATTATAATTTTTTTATCTAAACGTACAAATATCTAAACACGGTAGGTTTAGACATATGACATGTTTAATAAAAAGTGGTTGATTTTCAGAGTAGAAACGAAATCCATAATGAAAACTGTAACATTCCATTTAAAATAAGAAATATAGGTTAAGTACAGCTGTTAGGGAACACTCTGCATCTGCGAAAGCATTTTTAGGTTGCTTGAATTTAAGCAACTTTTGTGGAAAACAGTTTTTCTACTGTGCACAGTTTAGCTGCAAATTCGCTTTGCCGTACTAATGCCATACCCAGTATATATGTATATATATATATATATATATATAATATAAATATATATATATATATATATATATATATATATATATATATATATCTGAACTATCGAAAAGATCAACACAATACTGAAAAATCCTAAAGACAAAATAAATCTACAGGGACAAGGAGTATACCGAACTCATGCAAAGGAGAGAGGAACACATAAATGCATAAACATTTGGCCACAAAGTTGATTTCGAAAATACTACAATGCTAGCCAACATCAAACACTATAAATCTCGGTACATTAGAGAAGCAATCGAAATAGAAAAACACATTGACACGCTGAACACCAGGATTGATGGAGAAAATGAAAATGAAAGTGCAACAAAAGGACCAAAGTAAAGTACGTAACCCCCGATATAAAACGGAACCTCTACCAGAACAAATCAGTTATACACGAGTAACGAGAAGCAATATCCGAAAGTTAAACGTATCCTGAAGATACGAAGTGGGATCTTGCCGAAATGTCGAGATAACAGTCTTGTTGACAATACCACATAATCAAAACCAATGTGGACCAGTATGCGGAAGATCGATTTACCAGTGGAGGACGCGGAAATTTAAAATTCAATATATATATATATATATATATATATATATATATATATATATATATATACACACACACACATCATGCAATCTTTATAGCGTCCGTACGTAATTCCTTAATTTGGCGTCACCTAGAACAAGACGAATTCTCTGACATTTTATTGAAGTATATAAATCAGCATTTTTTTATGAGTTCCATAGCCCATTCCACATGTTTCCAGCCTTATCTTTACTGTGTACATAGTTTTCGTACGTTTGGCAATCATTCTGGAACTCGTAGTTTGTGAGCAATCAGTTTGACGTCTGCTTTCGTATTATCCAAGAATTGTATGTATGTTTCCACAACTAAATACTCGATCATATAATAAATAAATAAATAAAAAATAAATTGTGTACATGTGTAACTTTAAGTAATGACTCACGTTAGAATATATATATATATATATATATATATATATATATATATCGAAAAAAAGCGATTTTTTGGGTTTGTGATTGTTTTTTATTGTGTTCAACAGCATTTTATTAAATCTTGTACATAAACTAGAAAATAGACTTTTTTGTTATGATTTACATCAATTAGCTAATTATTATTAGTTAAAATGATGGAATTATGAAGGAACCAAGAATTATTATTTTTGAGTAGCTTCATTTTTGCGCTGTAATTTCAAATATAATAACAATTATTTTTGTATACGTTCACAATTTTTACAATTAATCTTATAAATTCCAAACCTATCCTATTTCTCCATTTCATTCTTCTGATTGCCTAAAATAGTTTGCAAATTATTATATGAAGTAGTGGCTGTTAACTTTGAAAATGGTTTTAGATAGACCTATTATGTAAACTGTACACTTTGGTAATTTTTTACATACTTTGTTTCTAATTGTTCGCTAGCGCCACCTAATATAATTACATTTTTAACCCTCAACCTATGTGTTCTGCGATAATGAAAGAGGAAAATTAAGCGATCTGTGAACCTAAAAATTAAAAATGGCTAGTTATAATTCGTACATTTATGAATCATTTGTTATGGATCGTTCAGTGATATTTTCCATGCAATACAGGGTAGTTATTAAGCGCGTATCGGTCAATAGTTATTAAATCGTTGTACTATTATGGAAAAATTTGCTTAATGAAACTTATAATGCGTCATCTTTGCGAAAATCCAAAATTATTGTCAAGATGTACCAAAAAAGAGTAATACCGAAAATTACATATTTATTAAATATAATAGCCTTTTTTTTATGTACCAAATGAAGCCTCTGTAGTTTCTATATTCAACAAAAATTTGTCAAATGCAGTGTTGTCGAGTTATCAATTTTTCTTTCAAAGTTTAGTTAAAAATAAACTCTTTTCAAAGTGTTATACCTCTGCCACTGTCCGTTAATTTACCTACAAAATTACTTTTGGATGTCCAAAATTTCTTTTCGAACCTCTACATTCCCCTCTATTTTAATTGATTTTCTTAAGTACAACACCCCGTGTATTATTTTGCCGTTGGAAAGCTTAAAATGCGCTCATTCAGAAAATACCAGTTTGCAATACCTATCTCAACCTAACTTTGAAATGTTAAAGTTTCTTCGAAAATTTACACGGAGAATGAGAAAATTCACAGGCGGCATGGTACAAGGAATCGAAACAATTGTTACTCGTTAGTATATTCATTTTAATTCTCTTTTCATTACAAATTTATATCACATTTATTTAAATAATATTAAAATTATTAAGGATAAACGGATATTATACGGAACATAAACTAATTAACATAAACATAATAACTACTTTATTAGATGTTCAAACACTTTGTTGTAGACACATATTGAACCTGTCGTTTAAAGATTTATTTACATTTCGTAACTAAATAAAATACTTCTCACATCCTTTTCACACTTGCTGCCATGATTTTGTAGACCAGATTTTTAATGTATCCTCATAAATAAAATCAAGTTTCGTCAGATCTCGTGACCTTGGAGACCACGGAACGTGTCCCATTTTCCGCCGTTACCGATGATACTGAAGGTTTCGGTGGTAAAAAAGTATCTGGAGTTTGTACAAATTTGTTTTGATCTTTATGTATGACTTCGGTTGGTAAGTGTTTTTTAATACCATTTTCAATCATCTTCTTGACTGGTAAAAGCGTGCTTATATCTTCATTGGCTATGTCTGTATTTGACTTTGCCGCTACATTTGCATACGACTTGCTGAACAAGACAGAATATAATTTCAGTTCTTCCTTAGCCTCAAAATAGGATAGTTTTTTTGTCTTTATCTCTTGGATAGCTAATTCTTCTTTAAATTTAGGGCAATCTCGGGATCTGCACAGGTGCCGCTCTCCGCAGTTAATGCAAGTTACATTAGTGCATTCACCACCATGGACCTGGTTTCCACATACGCACCTAGATTCATTTCTGTAGTTTGCGGCATTTCATGTATCTCAAGGGAGTCGGTATTTACAGTCTAACAGGTAGAATGTAAATTCCTCCCGTTAACCTTTGAGGTAAGGTGGGTGTGTTAAACGTAAAGATATGATTTGGAGTATCAACTATAATACCTTGCCTTTTGCTTTGGATCCTACGAACGTCTATAACTTTCTCATCTTGTAGTTCTTCTAGTATCTCAGTAATCGTACAATTTAAGAAATCTCTACAAAATACTATACCTCTGCATTCATTTAACGAATCGTGTGGAGTACTTTCTACGTTCATGTCACAGAGTCGAGTAGTACTTAACAATTTCCGAGATTGTAAGTTACTTGCAGTCTCTATTAACAAACCGTCTCTTATTTTCTCGACAGATTTTGTTTGTCCAGCTATTCCTAGTATACTTTTCGCTATAAAAAAGGGGATACCTTACTAAGTCTCCTTCTAGGCTTTTAACGAGAAGGAACCGGGGTAGATCCTCCTTTTCCTTGCTCGTAAGGTTGGGTTTATTACGCGACTCCCTCGCGTCTGGTCGAGAGGCCAAAACCTCTGTAGTTTTAATTTTTCTACCCATCAACATCCACGAGTAGGGAACAAATAAAAGTACACTACGACAGTGGTCCCTTACCACGGCAAGGCAAAAATGACTGTTGGGAGCTGCCTGGTACTCGACAGACACCGTTCGCTACCAGCTAACGTATGGCCACTCATCCCTCGGCACGGTACTTATTACACCTTGGATTACGCCTTTGTTAATGAAATCAGGTCTCCAAGGCATAAAACAAATGACATAGGACCAATACAACCAAGGAAACGAAGACAAACGATATGCGACCAGCGTTAGCGTTACCCGGGGAGTACCACGTAGAGGTGCTGGTTCGACTTTACTCCCCTATTATTATTATTGTTATTATTTTTAAGTGCATCAACAGCTGATGGTTATTAGCACTTTACATCTCGTAAACTTTGCTAATTTCATTGCAAGAAAAGGGTTTGTTCTAGGTTCTATCTAGGAGATCGCAATCCTCAAAGAACATCATGAGACGCTTAGCGTCATGTGTTGAGTATTTTAGGATATCACTCACCTCTGCATTTTCAATACCGAAACCTAATTGTGTTTGGCTTAGCTGTGGCCATTCCACTAGTAAATGTTTAACGGTAAGATCATCTTGACATTTATCACAGACAGGGGAAGCAGCGCCCTTTAGAAGATATGACGATGTAAGCATGGTATGTCCTAATCTCAACCTTGTGATAACCACCTGCTCCCTACGAGTCAGCGTAGGGAGTATATCTATCGTGGACATTTGCGTTGGTGCCTCTTATCAGCATCGATCTCACTGGATTGTTGCTTCCCCATGATAGTGCCATCATGGATCTTCGTCTGTTTAGAGATGGTAGGCCAGATTCCACATCTAGATTAGATCTGGGAGTGGTATAGAATGCTCTAATTGCGAATCTGTGCTGCCGAACCGTACACGTTCGAGCCATACTCCATCTTGGACAACACCAATGATTTATACAAAGTGAGTAGTTGATCCCTGTGAGCGCTCCATTTTGTGTGAGAGATACACTTAATGAGGTTTAACGCTCTGATGGCTTTGACTTTGGTGTTATCAATGTTAGTTTTCCAGGACATACGATCATCCCGAGTCAACCCCAGGTATGAAAATTCAGACCCACCTTGTAGTGTTTGGTCATTCATCGTAAGACGTGATCTGTAGTGTGGTGTACGGAGGTGGCAAAAGTGCATGCACTTCGTTTTAGAGCTCGAGAACTTGAAGCCTCTTTCCCCGCCTGATGTCACTAAAGTGTCAATCGCCGCCTGTATTTGACGGTTTACGTCATATTTCAGAGAACCAGAAAGAAAGATTACTATATCGTCGACGTATATGCTACGACAGATGTTAGGTTTGAAATCATCACAGATGTTGTTTATGGCTATGGCAAAAAGTGTTACGCTCAAGGTAGAACCTTGAGGGATGTCATTTTGGAGGATACGTCGACTAGAGGTTTCTTGGCCTACACGGACCCTAAAGTGTCTTTCGCGCAGAAATGATAAAGTAAAAAAAGGCAAATTGCCTCGGTAACCCTACTCTTGTAGACGTTCTAACACTCCGAATCTCCACGTCATGTCGTATGCTTTCTCAATGGCCGTTAGATGGTGCCTGGCATCGAACCTGTTCATGATGGAGAGTTCTAAGTGAACAAGGCTGTTCAGCTATGATCTTTCAGCGCCAAAAACCGAACTGATGGTTCACCAAATGGTTGTTTCTCTCCATGTACCAGACGAGCCTTTTGTTCACCATCGATTCGAGAAGCTTATTCAGGCATGACGTAACACTTACAGGGCGGTAATTTTGGGCCATCGATGGATCTTTTGTCCTTCTTCAGCAATGGAAGAATGATGGCTTCCCTTCAATGCGATGGCTATGTGCCTTAGGACCAAAACAGGAGCTCGCAGAGGTTGTTTGCACCCGGAGATCTTCTGGACTTTCTTCCACACTAGCGATATCGGAGTTTTGGGGTTTATCGTGGATATATACCTTTTCCAGGACGACCTTTTGCTCCGCAGTATCGTTCGCCGGGCCTCTGATCTGGCACGTTTGAATGCGATCATGTTTTCGAGCGTCCTATGTTTTTTGAAGACGTTGAACGCTTCCCTTTAACGTCGATGTTTTCACCGTCTGGAGCAGCCAGGGCAGGCAAGTTCGATCTAAACATGTCCCAATTTGCTTTGTCGATGTTCCATGTTACAGGAATGTAACAGTCGTAGTGCGGCATGTTTCATTCCACCAGGATGGGAAAATGGTCACTGTCGTGAAGATCGTCCAAAGCTTTCCATCTGACTTTTGGTGTAATGGATGTGGAACAGAAGGAAAGGTCAATGACCGAAAAATTATTGGATCGAGCGTTAAAGAAGGTATGTGTACCTTCGTTCGATAGCTTTAGACTGGGATTGTTAATAAGATTTTCTAGCAGACGGCCACGAGCGTATAACTTATCCGAACCCCAAACAGGATTATGAGCGTTGAAATCGCCCACGAGCAAATACGGATGCTGTAGCTGGGTAAGTAAATCCTGCAGGTCATCAAGGGACTAATCAAAACGAGGTAAGTATATGTTGCACACGTCGAGAGTGAAAGGATGTATGATTTTTACGTATACCGCTTGCAGATTCGTGGTGAGCGGTACCTGTCTCATTTTTAGGTCCTGTCTGACGGCAACTACTCCACCGTTCTCTCGCTGATACATTGCAGCATACTGTTTTATAATTTCGTACTCCTTTAGGGAATACGGTTGCCCTGGTTTCAAGTGGGATTCTTGTAAGCATAGACAAAAAGTCTATATTTACTGATTAGTAGCTTCAAATGGCAGTATCTTGCTATTAGACCATTGCAATTCCATTGTATAGTGTAAGACACTTCAAAGGTTTAATTTAAAAAACAAAAGACATGTGAACAAAGTTATGTAAATATAGACTAATGAACACGAATAAAATAAATAAGTAACAAAAATATTATATATAAATAAATAAATACACAACACAGAATCACAGATCTTTTTTCTAGTGCGGATATCACAGAATGGGTCATATGTCGTCACTTATCGAGAGGTCTGACTAGAATCTGATTCTTCTCCTTGCGGAGACGGAGTCAGATCGCATTGTTTCCGTTTGTCTGCAGTGGCCAACTGCAGATCAACGGTTATGGTCGAAAGGCTGGAACTTGAGCCGGACGGAAAGTTCGGTCTTACATTTGGCGGTGGAATTACAGCCGAACGAATACTTCTCAACTCGTGTTGGATGATATCCTTCACGAGTGGCACCAACTGATTGGCGATATCCCTATACAGGCTGGTGGACTGTGTATGTGTCGTCTTAGTCGCATCCGAATACGATATTCCTTTAGCAGGTGTCTAAACGACAACCTTTTTTTTTAGCTTCGTGGTAAGTTTTCACGTGTTTTTATCTCCTGAATCGCTTTTTCTTCTTTGTGAACAGGGCAGTTTATGGATCGGAAAGCGTGGCTTCCTTTGCAATTGACGCAAACGGCTGGCTCTTCGCACAGTGTGCCTTCGTGTGGCGGTTTACCACAGATGCACACGGCTTCGCTGCTTCTGGGGAATAGTTGATCTGTTAAAGGTAAGTGCGAAACCTGCCGTATCCTCCATAGCTCCATTCCTCCGGGTCTTAATCCTCCGAACCTCTATTACACTCTGATCGGTCATGCCTTCTACGATTTCCTCCAGCGAGCAATTCAGAAGATCTCTGCACGTGATTACCCCTTTGCTCTGATTGAGATTTTCATAAGGTTTCACTTTAACTGGTGTTTGTTTAAGTTTATGTATGTTTCTAGCCGACTTGCTTGCGCAGAAGAGACTGTTTCGACTAGAAGACCTTATTTCACTTTTCGCATCATTTTTGGTTCCCCGATGTATCCAAAAATCTGTTTGTGTAATGCAAACGGGATTTCCTTGAAAAAAACCCCTTCCTCATTAGTTACGATCCAGAGCCGCTGAAAAGCACGCTTTTCTAGATTCGTAGTGGTGGGTTTTGGTGCACCACCGGCACCACCCTCAGTTAGGGGTGTGGACGTCCCCTTGTTTTTTTCAGTAGGCAACATAGAAGTCCCACGAGAAGGGAAGAAATATGGGTCGACCGCAGCAGTGCTTTCATACTGACGGCAAGGCATGAAATGTCCCCTGGGGTTGCCCGGCCCCTAGGGTGAGAGAGGCTAAGGACCGGCTTTACCCACCGGCCTCTCATCTCATCAGCACCTTTGTTACCTTGTGTTTTTTTATGATTTGTGGACCTGAACAGGTTAAATTTGGCCTATCGTGCTAAAGCACTCAGGAACACTTAGGAGGATGGATAGAGGGATAATGAATTGCCCATAGATGCCTATGAACAACTACCTTAAATTTTCTCATATCATAAGTGAACTAGGGAGATCATTCCAGAGTTTAGAAGCCGTGTAGAAAAATGTGGATTGCGCCCGTTTGGTACGACAAGTAGAGATTTGTACTGTATACTGATGATGTGAATGAGCGAACCGAGTGTTTCTCGCAAAGATAGCTCCAGATGGTATCAAAGAATATAATTCAGCAGAACAATAGCCGTTGTAATAACGATAATACAAATAAAGAACTGAAACCATCCTTCTATGCTCAAGGGACTGTATGTGAGAAGTTAAGGACAGGTCATTTATAATCGTATACTCTGGAATTGTATTTCTTCCAGTCGATCCAGCAAAGATTTACGTGCCGAGAAGTATACTATTGCGCCGTAGTCAATTTTTGACAGTATCATTAATTTATACACTCTTAATACAGTTTTCCACTCACTTCCCCAGGTTACATTGGATAAGACTTTAACGATGTTTAGCACTCGTTTGCATTTTGCCAGTAAGTCGTTTATTTGATCTTTCCAAGCTAGCCTTTTACCCAAAATAACTCCCAAGAATTTTATTTTTCTATTTCGGTCGGGCAATGATAGGGTTTTCTAGTTTTAGGGGAGTTTCCATGTTACATGAACGTAGACGACAAAAATGGACGTGAACCGTTTTGGACGTGGAGAACCTGAAACCAATTGATTTAGCAACTTTAGATATCTTATTAACTGCTTTTTGGAGTTTTTGGGCTAGATCTCCATTCTTTGGTGTAGCGTAAAACAAGCAGAGGTCATCAACGTACAGTAGCGCTTTTACGCTTGCTTCAGTTGCGAATAACTTGTTAACGCCTATCAAAAATAGTGTAACACTTATAGAGGAACCCTGTGGGATTCTTATGCCCCATTCATGCATATTTTTTAAGGTACTGTATCTCCATGTACAATCGTAGACTTTTTCAATGTCAAAAAAGACTGCCGACGAATGGTGCCTGTGGGCGAAAGCTGTTTGGACATGGTCTTCCAGTATGACAATATTGTTGAGTGCACTTCCACCTTTTCTAAATCCAAATTGATGTGGAGACAAGAAACGGTAGTGTTCTAAGAGCCACATTAGTCTGGTGTTAATCATTTTTTCATACAACTTTTCCAGGCAGCAAGTTAATGAAATTGGGCTATAACTCTCAGGTGTATCATTACTTTTGTTTATCTTCAGAACTGGAATTATTGTAGCTAGTTTTCATTCACTGGGATATGTTCCGGAGCGCCATATTAAATTACATAAGAGAAGCGTGTTCTGGTATGTTTCTGATCATTTGGTACGTTACACCGTCGTGACCAGGGGATGAAAGTTTGCACAATGACAACGCGCTTTTAAGTTCTTTCGTAGAAAATTTCGAGTTGTAGAGAAGATCTTCATTTGTTTGAAACGATAAGGGAGTTTCTAGCGAAGATTCGTCCTTTTGGAATTCTATATTATAATTTTTGTCACTGCTAATTTCTTGGAAATATTCCATAAAAGCTTCTACAATGTCCACTCTGTTTGATATTATTTCTCCCTTGTACTGTAGCTGTGCTGGTATCGAATAAGTGCTATGTCCAGCAATTTTTTTTATTTTCTTCTGTAGAGCATCTGGAGGTGTTTGAGAGGACAGTGAACTTACATATTCTTACCAATAACGAGCTTATTGTTGAATAATTAGGCGACGAACAATTTCTCGGTGTCGCTTAAAGTTTATGCAATTTTCACAACTAGGTCTTCGTTTAAAGCTGTTAAACGCTTTCTTTTTCTCCTTAATAGCTCTACAAATTTCGTCATTCCACCACGCAACGGATGTTTTGTAATGTTCTCCCTTAATTATCGGGATGCTGTCCTTTGCCGCTTTAAGAATTTTAAAGGTGATTTCTTTTACGTTGTTCTCCATACTTGGAGATAATTCTATTGTCTGCATACAAGACGAAAAATTTTTATAGTCTGCTTTATTGGCATTCTATTTTGATTTGGTTTTATGGGATGAAACGTTTTTATCTGCCTGTATAATAATTGGTACATTATCGGAAAAAACGTCGTCGCCTACAGTGCCCCAATTTAATTGGGTTGCTAAAAATGGAGAGCACACCGTATGATCCAAATATGAGAAGCTATGTGACTGAATTTATAAACGTTGGATATCCATTCTTTAGCAGGTAGTAATTGTTATTAAACATAAAGTCCTCAATTATGCGTCCATTTCTATCAGTGTTGTTTGATCCTCACAGTTGATTATGGGAGTCACCAACAAGTAAGATGAGTTGGGGTACTTGCTTTATCGCGTTTTGCAAGTAAGCATAGTACCATGCATTGTCTGGGAGGTAAACGTTGCAGATTGACGCAATAAATGGGTGGGTAATACGTACTGCAGTTATTTGTAGAGCTGCGTTTACCAAGATTTGGTTTACACGTATCTCCTGACGTACATATATAGAGACCCCTCCACAAGCCCTTGGACCCGTTGGACCATATTAATGGTTCACCTCTCAGGTGAAATTCTTTATTAGCTTGCAATCTTGTTTCTTGGAAACACAGAGCTCATGGTGACTGGTCTATAACATTTTTTTTAAATTTCTGGTTAGTGTGCGACTAGTCCATTGCAATTAATTTGTATTATGGTAGCCACTGATAGTGTTAGAAGGTATTACTAAATATAGACCTCGTTAACTGCTTATAATACATAAAATATTACAAGTTTCCTAACACTAAAAATAAAATATCCCAGGTTAAAGTATCACAGATAAATATCGCTACTAAAGTAAAATATCACTGGTTAAAATATTACTGATAAATATCACGGTTGTCAAGAGGGTGCCATTGCGGTAGACTCTCTGCTTTTTCCTTTTGGCCATCCTTTCTTCTTTTTTTGTCTGACTTTCTCAATATCAGCCTTTGAGATGTCTGATAGATCAGATAAAATGCTGCCTTCTGATTGTGATAATAAAGGTGGTTCTACCACTTTCGTTCTTTTTTCAATTTCCGATGCCTCGGATTCTTCCCTACTTGGAGACCCACTTCTCCCCCTCTTCGGAGTTTCAGGGGTAATAAAGTCTATATTATTGCTAATGGTTGCGTTGTTTCACGGATTTGAGCGAATTATTCTTGCGGGAGTGTTTGTTGTGCAATAGACTTAACTGCCATGTTTACCTCTGCTCTTATCATTGTTTTTATTTCAGGATTTAGTTGTACAACTATTTCTTTTACATTCACTGATTCAGTACATTTGGAGTATGCTACAGCAGCGTATGTTCAATTTCTAGTAGAAGCTCTAGCGGCAACTTCTTGTTTCGCTTGGAAGTAAGTGGTCTTTTTATCGGTTTTGATTTGTTGGATTGCAACTTCGTTTTTAAAAATAGGACAATTTTTCGAACGTGCTATGTGGGGACCTCCATAGCTTATCCACTTAGGTGGGTTCTGACACGGTTCATTGCCGTTCTCCGGTAATCCACATACACACATTTGGGCTCTTGTGCAACTAGAGGATGAGTGTCCAAACCTCTGACATTGAAAGCAACGCATCGGGTTAGGGTGGTAAGGGCGCACCGATAGATTGTGATATGCCGCTTTCACTGAAGCGGGTAAGGCTTTGCTGAATGTAAGTAGTATTGATGCAGTTTTAACAATCTCTCCGTCATTTCTGATAGTCAGAAATTTTGCATCTCTTACGCCCTGAGATTCCAGGTTTTCCTTTATCTCAGATTCGCTGGCAATGAGTAAGTCTCTGCAGGTGAAAATACCTTTACTATAATTTAGCGTATTATGGGGACTAACCCGCACATTAACATTATTAAACGCAGTAGTTTTTAGTAAGTTTTCAGACTGATGTCTGCTTTTCACGTCGAATAGAAGACCATCTCGTATCTTGGAAACACTGTTAACATTACCTACTAACCTTTCGACATTCCTTTGTACGGTGAAAGGGCTAATTTTACTTAGTGCTCCGTTTTCAAATTGTTCCATTACCAAATATTTTGCATAGAACTGGTATTTATTCCCACGCACGGGAATACCAGCTGTTCTACCTCTGGTTGGACCAGGGGTTAAGGTCGGCTGCGAGGCTGTGGAGGCAGCCGCAGCGACATGATGAGTCTTGATATCCATGGTTATAGCTATTGGTCGTGTGGTTCCATATGAGAGAGTGGTGCCACCACCGATCCCACCCGAGTGTTCATCATTTCTTCGGTTTACGGGAATATTAAAACGTTGGTTCCCAACAACGCCCATTTCAGAGGATGGGTCGTTAGCGACCAGGCTTCTCCTGGCCACGCTCAGACTTCTCCTCGTGCAATCCATTCAGAACCTAAAACTGCCAAACGACCTTGGGATTGGGGGATTTTTTATAGAAATTACCTTCCTCGTATCCCGGGGGATAAAACCAACATCACCAACCGCTAGGTGTACAGAGTTCCTTAGCCACGCCCTGCTAGAGTCTCTGAAGTACAGTTCGCAGTTTCGGTATTAGGAGACGGCTAGCGCTCAGCCGCCTCCAGCTAGGACATCCCAGGTTAGTCAAAACCGTATACTCTTTTGACGGCGCATGTCCTGGGAAGAGTAGAGAGGAAAGGAAGAGGTCTCTCAGCTTTCGCTGGGAGTTTGTAGAGAACAAGATTTGGAGCGAGGGTGCTCCGACGGAAAAGAGTTAAAGTAAGGGAAGCCACTCAAGACTAGTATAAGAAAAGTGTACTTCCAGCTAGGGCGATCCAGGGTTGCCATCTTTGTTCTCGTTAGACACGAGACCTCACGTGGACTGGTCCGCGACACCTTATTATCTAGAGCTAACAGTGGTGGTTTAACGCCACGAGCTCATATTTCGGTGTTGGCCTTGCATCACTAACGATTATTTGCAAGGTCATTCCCCTATCCGCCACCGGGGGACGCGCCTAGTAGGTAGTCCAACCCCTAGGTATTATTATTTTTTTTTAAATAGCATCGGCTACTGAGGCCATCAGCTAATATATAGTATTACTAGTTTTAAATATCTTTAAATAAATTACTTGTTTTGAGAAATTTTATAATTTGGTTTATCGTACCCATATTATCTTCAAATATTTTTTCAAACCTTCTTGGTACATTTAATTCATTTCTAATTCTTTCGTATCTGAGACACTCTAGCAATATATGAGGAATGGACACATACACATCACATACTTCACATTTTGAGGGTCTTGCTTTTCCAGGTAAGTATAGGTGAGTTAGCTTCGTATGACCAATTCTTCTTCTGGTCAGTACAACCTCTTCTCTTCTTGTCAGCCGACTGACGTTTTTCCACGGTGCAACGTGTTTTTTAATTCGTTGCAGCTGTGTGCTTGCAATGTCCCATTCTGCTGCCCACAACTGATACAGTTTTAACCTGATATGGTTCTTAAAATCTTCAGGTCTTACGGGAAAATCGTTTGATGCGGTAGTCATAGTTTCATTTCGTACCGCTAAATCTGCACCTTCGTTACTCTGTATGCCAACATGTCATTGTCCAGGTGTCCACACTATCAATACCAATTTATTTCTTGTCAGATGGTTCAACAATGATTTAATCACCCTAATTAGTGGATCATTTCTTATTTTAATGCTTTTTATAGCTCTCATAGCTCTGAGCGAGTCAGTGCATATTAGGCAAATTTTTGCAGTGCTATGGTTTATGTAAAGTGAAGCTTGCCAAAGTGCATATAGTTCGGCTGTATAAACACTTGAGACAGGGTTCAATGTCCAACTATGGATTTTGCCTTCTACAAAGATTGCACTACTTACTCCATTTTCTGTTTTCGAACCATCAGTGAAAACAATTAGTTCATAAGGGTATTCTCTTACTACGTTAATAAAATTATTTTGATAGATAGACCTACATGTTTGAGTTTTAAGGTAGGTACTCAAATCAAACTGGAAAGTGATCTTTGTTGCAATCCAGGGTGGATATTTACTAAATAAAAGTGAGAATATGGATGGAATCTCAATACCTAGCTGAGCTGCTTTTTCTAAAGCCCGAACGATAGCTGGTCTTGTTACAGTAGGTTTCGCTCTATACGTATCCCTTATATCAGTATCAAATAATATTTGGTTATTAATATGATAAGAAAGGGTGACAATTTTTGTAACGTAGTTGAGCATTAACCTACTCCTTCTGTGTTTTAATGAAGGAATGCCTGTATAACAATATATTGCTTCTATTGGACTAGTTCTGAAAGCACCTATTGATATCCACTATTATGAATTTTATCAAATTTTTTTAGATGAAACGGGCGTGCAGACGAGTACACCTGATACCTATAGTCAATAATAAAAATTTAAGAAGGGCTTCTCTATCTGCGCTCCAACTAATACTAGATAAGCAGCGTATAATGTGCATCGTTTTCTTACATTTGTCTACTACCATTTGAATATGGTCCGCAAAACAGAGTATATTATCGAAAATTACTCCCAACATTCTGATGTGTCGGTGAAAATGGATGTTTTGTCCTTTTACTTTTAGTAGAGGATTGTTGTGCTCGGCCCGAAGTCTACAAAAGTGGATGGCTTGAGTTTTCGTTTCCGATATACGGAAGCCAGTGCTTTCTGCCAACTCCACTATTTCGTCGATTCCAATTGAATAGTTGTCTGAATATCCTCAATATTTTCACCGCTGCAAAACATAATGAGGTCATCTACATATAAACAGGCTGAAAGTGGTGCTTTAACAGAATCAAGTAGGTGATTTACAGCAATTAAGAATAGCGTACAGCTTAAGATAGATCCCTGTGGGACGTTCTCCATGCATTGAGTTTTGAAGACCGTCGTTCCAATTCTAACTTTGAATGAACTGTTAGATAAGAAACTTTGAATGATTATTGGTAAGATTCCTTTTAATCCCCAGTCGTTAAGTTTTTAATAATATTGAACCTCCAAGTTAGGTCATACGGCTTCTCCAAATCAAATGCGACAGCTATCATATGTTGTCTACGTAAAAAAAAACATTTTGGACCTTGTTTTCTATGAATACTAGTTGGTCCAATGTAGAATGAAAACGCCGAAATTCTGTTTGGTACTGACATAAGAGACGTTTTGATTCTTATAGCCATATTAAGCTGTCATTAATCATCTTCTCCAAAGCTTTACCCATACACGAGGTAAGTGATATGGGCCTATAGTTTTCAGGTTTGGTAATGTCCTTACCTGGTTTTGGGATAGGTATGATTACTGCTTCACGCCAGCTTTCTGGATGATTGCCTTGAGCGTATATCTGATTGTATGTATATAGCAGTTGTTTTTTTCCACTTATCACGAGCTTTCTCAGCATGGCGTAGACAACGTTGTCTGGTCCTGGCGTAGAGTCTCCAAGATTCTTTACTGCTATTGAAGTTTGAGTTTTTCTGTTTGTTGTTTGATAAGTGAAAAATTATCGCCGTATAGTTCTGAACTGCTTACGATAGTTTTGCGTGATATTGCACGTGATTTTTTAAAAGCGATGAGGTTAATCTCAGTGGGGCATCTTTTAAATTTATTTAAAGCTTTATTTTTATTCCGAATTGCCTCTTTCACGTCTGTAGTCTACCAGGGAACACTTTATGACTTAACATTTTCTGTGGTTTGTGGCATACACCTTTCTGCTGCTTTCATGATATTGTTTGTAAATTCACTGACTAAGTCATTTATGTTACCTGGTTTAATATAAGAACTACCTGTTATTTCTGAGTGCAAATCCCAGTTTGTGTTCTAGACTATCCATTTTTTTGTGTGCTTTTCAATGAAACGTTTTGTTGGGAGAGTAATACTAATAGGACAGTGATCACTATTTTGGAGGTCCTCATGATTTGATTTTCCATTGAAGTGAGTAGAGGCGCCAGTATTTAGTAATACAAACGGGTTGCGTTCCATGATCTCTTCTAGGATGAGACCTCGTCGGTCTGTGGTAATTGAACCCCATGTTGTAGAGCGGGCGTTAAAATCACCAATTACCATAAAAGGCGAAGGAAGTTGTTGTATTACACATCAATGTCGTCTATATTCAAATTAAATTCTGGAAGGTATATGTTGCATATAGTAGCTTTAGTAGGTGTTTCAATTTGGATAGCCACTGCTTGCATTGTAAGTAAGTTTTTCTATAACTTTAATCCTCTGAATTGCAGCTTCATTTTTATAAATTCGGCATTCTTTTGATCTGGAGGTGTGAGTTCTTCCGCAATTAATGCACTTAGGCGGTGCAAGACATTGTGCATCATCTCCGTGTACATCTTTACCGCACATACATTTCTGGGTGTTATTGGCGCAGGTACGTATGGGCGAACCTCTAAACTATAGATAGCAGCGAGAACTTTCTTTGAAAGGTTGGGTGAATAAAATGTTAATATATGATTGCAGTTTCCACACTTTGGCCATCTCTTTTCGTAGATATGCGCTTTACATCTATAACACCTTGATGTTCCATTCCCTCTCTTATCTCATCGCAAGTACAATTTTAGAGATCTCTACAATATACTAGACCCTTACTGTAGTTTAAACTACCATGTGGTACAACTTTCACATCCGAGTCACAAAATCTTGTAACTTCTAATAACCTTTTAGACTGTTTGTTACTTATTGTCTCTATGAGGAGTCCATCTTTTACTTTCCTACATCCGTCTACTTCTCCCATTAATCCATAAATAGAAGGCGAAATCAGAAAAGGATTAGTTCTTCCAAAACTTTTTGACAAGTAAGAATCTGGGTACAGCCTCCGTCTCTTTACTTACTGTTAATTTTTATGGACCTTTTTTACGCGCTTCCACCGGTACGCCCACTTGAAAGGGTGGGACCTCAGTGTTTTTAACAGATTCCATACAATACAAAAATTCATTCCCTATGCTCTTTACCATCCCGGGAGCCTCAAATGGGACGACGGAGCTAGATCAAGGCTAGTATATCGCCAAAGATACATAGGGAACATAGTCGCCCAAGTTGAAGAAAATTCTCTTGCCTTGCAACGACTCACCAACGTCGACTCCATAGAAGAACATGTAAGAAACAAGAGAAAAAAGGAAGGAACTAGAACAGGAAAAGCTTGAAGGAAGTGTAAGGAATAAAGAGACGACAAGCCGATTGATCGTCTGTGGCTAGCAGGAGGCCTCCCGTCTACTGTAAAGCAGAGGCCAAAGCAGTGTGTTGGGTGGAAACTCCTCACCCTAAACTGCCAAGATCATCCTTTCCCCCTTACAGGACGCGACGCACGGCAAACCGGTGAGTTCATTGATCGCCTTTTACGATCTCCAGTACGGGAGTAAACCACTTCTTCTCCCGGACCCGAGGACCAAGACAACCAAAAGACAAGCGTCAGCGTTACCCAGGGAGTACCACGTTGAGGTGCTGGTTCGACTTTATCATTATTATTATTATTTTTTTTATTTAATAGTGCGTCGACTAGGGTCAATTGCACGTACGACATATTTTACTATTTAAAAATAAAATTTAGTACTTATATTATATACTGTCACTAACAGTGTAGATTACATTTTATCGTTGACGGTTTTTTCAGATTTTGCTTAACATGTTTGTGTCTTTTAAGAAATTAGTCAGTTTATGTATGTTTTTAGGATCATTGTTTAAGCACGTTTTAAATGACTTACTTAAGTCGTTATTTCGTCTTTGGACAGACAAAACATCGTAGTGGATTAATATGTGTGATGTATCTAAAGGTGTTTCACATTGTGGGAAAATTGGTGTAGGTTGTCCAGAGAGTAGATATGAAGAGGTAATATTGGTATGTCCGATGCGGGGTCAGGTAATTGCTACTTGTTGCCTTCGGTTTATTGAATTAGGAAAGATCCACTTTGTTGATTCTTTTTTAATTTTGGTAAACTCTGATTTAGTGTTTAACCAGTCGTAGAAGGCATATTTAATTAGACACTGCTTTAAATATGCTTTTATATCACTGGGACGTACTATTTTGCAGTCAACAGGATCATTGTTTACTGCATTTCGTGCAGCGTTGTCTACCAATTCATTGCCTGGTATTCCGCAATGTGAAGGGCACCAAGCGAAACATATTCTTTTCCTATTCTGATTAAGCCACGCCACACTATCTATGATTTTTGAACAAGTGGGTCACGGGAGAATATGTTGGATATTGCCTGTAGGGAGCTAAGGGAATCAGAACAGATTACGAACTTGTCATTGTTGCTTGTGTCGCAATATACAAGAGCTTGTAAAATAGCGTGCAATTCAGCTGTATATATATATATATATATATATATATATATATATATATATATATATATATATATATATATATATATATATATATATATATACTGGCGTAAATTGGTAGAGACCAGCTGTGCATTGCGTCGGTAATGTATATTGCGCATCCAACTCCTTTTTTGATTTTTGGTCCATCCGTGTAAATAATTCTGTGACCACTATGGTTTGACACTATTGTCCTGAAATTGTATTGTATTAGTTCTGGGCAGCACTCGTGTTTATTAAGCAGCGAAGGTTCAACATGAATGATGGGAGAGAGTATTGTCCATGGCGGGGTTTTAGTTGCCCCTTATTGATATGCATCCAGGAAAAATTGTTTGCTATGTCGATAGCTCGCCTTCCAGTAGGACTCATGATAGTAGGTCTACTCTCGTATAGTTGGTATTTTTCTGGATTGAAAACCAAGCCAAACAAGGGGTGAGATAGTTGTTGGGCATTTAAATTATTAGCACAATTACATACTAAGTTATCTAGAATGTGTTGAATGGGAGTAGTATTACATTCAAAGCAAATATATCCTAGCCTAGAAGTACGGAAAGTGCCGTTACATAATCTTAACCCCATATAGTGTAATTGGTTAAGTTTTTTGTGTGCGATTTTCTGGCACTGGAGAGAACAGCTCCACCATATGCTATTTTCGCCAAAATTAAAGATTTATACAATTGTATTAGAGTATCTTTATTGGCTTCCCAAGATATGTGGGATACGCACCTAATAATGTTCATTTCAGTGCTCATAGTGTCTATATGTCTTTTCCAACGTAGTTTAGAGCCAAACACAATACCTAAGAATCTAGTTTCACTTTTCATCTCGAGAGTGTAATTGTTGATAGTAATGCGGGGGTGTTCATGGTTTGTTCGTAACCGCCAAAACTGCATCACATGCAATTTAGTTGGGGAAAAACGAAACCCCATTCCATTAGCTGTAACGCTAAGTTTGTCTATTTCTTGTTGGATTTTGTGTGATATTTTGGTTGATATTGTACCTGAAAGGTATATGACTAGGTCGTTTACGTACATAGTTTTCCCTATATCTGGACTAAGACATTTGACTAGTTTGTGCACAGCGATTGCAAAAAGAGGTTCGGATAAAATACCATCTATGCGGACCTGGAACTTTCTATCGGTTAAAGAGTTTTTAATAAAAATCAGCATATTGCCGTTGATGCCCATGTTTTGTAATTATGCCAATAATTGACGTCTATTCGTTGTATCAAAGGTTTTTTCTATGTCGAAAAAACGCGTTATCTTGCGGCAACACTATCAAGAATAGCGGTTTCGAGTTAAACTAAGCAGTCAGTTGTTGACATAAATTTCCTAAGACCCATTTGAAAGTTGTCTAATAGATTATGGTGATCAATATACCATGTAAGGCGTGTATTGACCATTTTCTCGAAAAGCTTACAGAGGCAGGATGTTAAACATATAGGTCTGTAGTTGCCTAGAATTTGGGGATCTTTGTTGTTTTTAAGACATGGGACGATTATCTCCTTTCTGCCACTCCCATATCGCATTATAGAGGTGCAAGATTTTAGCTTTTTGGATTTCTGGGATATTTTTAATAAAATCGTAAGGTCTTGAGTCTATGCTAGGAGCTGGACTTTTAGTGCTCACTAGTGCGAAATCAAATTCAGATTTCGTGAATGGCAAATTGTATGGTGGTAATTCCGCTGAGTTGTTTATTAGTTGGACGGGTTCTGCTTCGTGTTTCGAAAATTACCTTTATAATAATTTGCAAAATTTTTCACAATGTCTTTCGGATTATTTACAATTGTAGCGTTGAGCATTATGCTGTTGATGGAATTTATTCGTACAGTGGAGTTGATTGCTTTAATTTTATGCCATATTTCTCCAATAGAAGTATGATTAGATATGTTGGTTACGAAGTTTTGCCATGACCTTTTGTTTGAGAGCGTAATAATTCTTCGGGCTTTGGCCCTTAATTTGTTGAAGTTAATTGTATTGGCAATAGATGGTTCTTTTTTGAATGAATTCAAAGCTAGTTTGCGATCACGAATAGCATGTTTAACTTCCTCGTTCCACTATGGAACGTTTCTTCTGGTAGGCTTACCGCTAGAGTTTGGGATGCTAGCGTCGCATGCATTTAGAAACTTGAGGGTGATTTTGTTGGTTGAATCATCGATATTTTGAGTTGTTGCGTTAAAAGGGGCGAACTTATCACAGTTGGCTTTCTTTATTAGCCATCTCCTTGTAAAAGCATTATTCGGGCGACCGTTAACTATTGTGATCTTAATGGGTACGTGATTTGAAAATATATCCGGGAGAAGCACTTTCTACTCAAATCAAATCTGATCGCCAAGCTTGGGGACCAAACAGACAAATCAATCGCCGAGAAAGAATTACTTCGTGCATTAAAAAAAGTACCATCGCCCGTATTTAACAAGATTAAGTTTCTTTCTTCTAGAATATGTTCCAAAATGTTTCCTTTTGGATCCAAGTATCTCGAACCCCATACAGGGTTATGCGCATTGAAGTCGCCAACCAAGAGAAAAGGGGGTGGTAGTTGACTAATCAAATCTGCAATTTGCTTCTTATTCCAAGTAGGATTTGGAAGGTAAATGCTACAAATTGAAAACCGTATCGGGAAGTTAACACTAGCCGCTACGGTTTGTAAACATGTCGTTAACGGAATTATGGCGTGAGGAATTTTGTCTTTAATTATTATAGCAGTTCCTCCGTGGACACTATACCTTGGATCTACGTCTTTCCTATATATTTTGAAACCTTTGAGTGTAAATTTTTCTTGAGGCTAAAACCTCGTTTCCTGTAAGCAGATGCAAAAGGGGTCCTCTTTGCATACTAATAGGTTGAGCTCGGCTAGATGACTTACATCCATTAGTATTTAATTGAACGATGTTGTCCATAATGTAATAAATATATAGAAGATAAAGATGCGTAGACATATAATGTAAATGTAAAGAAATAAAGTTAGAATAAAAACAAGTAACAATATACGATAAATAAATAAATAAATAATATAATTGTAAAAATATAACAATAAGGTATAAATATCACAGAATAAGGTGTCACAGATTTATGTTATCAAGTTATATTGTTGGATAACAATTATCACGTAGCTATGCTAGCTGAAGGCATAGCTCCATTTTCGGGCTTACGAGGTACGCCTTTCGGCCAGCCGACCTTCCTCTTTCTGTACTTTCTGAAGTTGGGGTGAACTATAGGGTCATCTATTTCCTCAATGGATAACGGCGATATTGGAGCTGATCTTTTTCTAGTGTCGGTAATATTTTCAGTCTCCATTTCACTTTCGGTTTCAACAGTCGTGTGTGATATTTCATCTACATATTTTTTTAATGTTGATTTTAAACTCGAAATTTGGTTTAGATTATTATTATTATTTTTTTTTTGCATAACTGCTACGGTCATTGCCATTTCTAGAGTTTTAATTTTATAGATTGTTAATTAATCCAGTTTCTTTTAAAAATTCGAGTAGTATGTTCACATGCTCCATGTCGTCTTTGAAAATATCTTCCATTGCATCCTTTAACCCTAGTTTTTTTTTATGTCCTCGTATTTTGTGCATTCTGATAATATGTGCTTTACTGTTTGGTGTGTATTGCATATGTCGCACATACTTTGCTTTCTCCAGCCTAGTATATGGGAATGAGTCATATTGGTGTGGCCTATTCGCACTCCCGTTAGTGTAACTTCTAATGGTTTTATATCTTGACTTTCTACTCTCCAGGGTTTCACGTCTCTCCTGATTTGTTGTAATTGTGTATTTACTCCATTCCATTCTTGTTGCCACATATTTTGTGTGTTAATTTTAGTTTCCCATTTAATTGTTTTGAGTTTTATTGATATTTCTTGGGGATGATTGTCTTCCATGGTCACGGCTTGGAACTTGTTTTTTGTAATAATCTCAGCTGCTCGTATCAGTGCTGGTCTGATTATAGTTGGCCGTTTTTCGTATTCTTGTAGTATGTCACTACTTATTAGATCATGGTTCAAATGGTTTTTTAAGACATTGATTTTTGAATGGTAAGTGAGTAGTAGTTGTTGGTAGCGGATGCATAATGGAGGAATGCCTGCATCGGCAAACACAGCTGCATGTGGGCTGGTTCGATAAGCTCCTGTGGCCAGTATTACTCCATACGCATGTATGCTATTCAAAGTTCTTAACGTGGATGGTCTTGCTGAGAAATAGATTATGCAACTGTAGTCTATTATGGATAATATAAAAGCTTTATGCAGCATAAGTAATTATTTTCGATGTGAACCCCAATTACGGTTACACAGGCTTCGAATTATATTTAGCCGTTTTTTACATGAATCTACCAATTGGCTGACATGTTCTTTAAAGTACAGTTTCTCATCAAGTGTTACTCCCAGCACTTCTATTTTTGAGGCCATTGGTATTTGTATGCCATTTAAGAATAGATTTGGGTGGTTGTGTGGAGTCCTTAGACGGCAGAAGTGAATTGATCTTGTTTTTTCTTTAGAAAACGTAAAGCCCCTTTTCCCTGCGTATTGACCGACTTTGTCAATTGTTATTTGTAGACTTTCTTTAATTGTGTCTATGCAGCTTCCTTGGGATATAATTATCAGGTCGTCGGCATATAAACATTTTTTAATGGGTTCTTGTATGGTGGAAAGTAACTTGTTTATTCCTATTAAGAATAAGGTAACGCTAAGTACCGAACCTTGAGGGATACCGTTTTCTAGCGTATAAGTTTCAGATACTGTGCTACCTATCCTGACCTTGAATTGTCTGTTTGATAGAAAACTGGTGATAAGTTTGGGCAATTTACCTCTTATATTCCAGTCATATAACTGTTTTATTATGTTGAAGCGCCATATAGTATCATACGATACTGCTACACTGTGCTGCATTTTTTTGAAGCCTTCTATGATGTAATGTTCGATGTATACAAGATAATCTGTTGTAGAGTGAAATTTTCTAAATGCAGTTTGATGAGATGATATTAATTTATTTGCTTCTAGGTATAACATAAGCCTTCTGTTTATCATTGTTTCCAGTACCTTACTCATAGTACTGGTTAGAGAGATCGGTTTGTAACTACTTGGGTTGGTCATATTTTTGTTAGGTTTGAGTATCGGAACTATAATGGATTCTTTCCACTTTTTGAGGAAATATCCTTTGTCAAAAATCTTGTTATAAATGTTGAGCAAGGTTTTCCGTGCGGATGTAGGAAGGTTCTTTAACATAGTGTATGTTGTATTATCTGGTCCAGGCGATTTATCTTTCTTGAGTTCTAGGGCATGCTCGAGCTCTTTCATTGAAAATTGTATGTTGTACTCTATTTGACCTTCATTTCCAAAGTCTAGTTGTGCTTCGGTTTCATTTCTTATTTTTAGGAATGCTTTGTCAAAGCATTTAGAGCTGTTGACACTTTCGTAATGCGTAGCCAAGGCTTCTGTTTGCTCTTGTATGTCTGTTATTTCTCGATTTTCTGTTATTTTTATTTCTGATATAATAGCAGTAGGTCTTCTCAATATATTTTTGGCGTTTCTCCATGCCTCAGATGGGGGTGTCTTGGGGTTTATAGAGGATACATATTTTTCCCAGGATGACCTTTTACTGTTTAGAATAAGTTTCCGCATGTTAGCTCTAGCTTTTTTGTAATTGATGAGGTTTTCTATCGATAGAGCTCTTTTAAACTTGTTGAACAATTTATGCTTAGCTTTGACCGATTCTTCGACTTGCTTGGCCCACCAAGGAACACATATATTTATAATTTTGCCCGAAGTACGCGGAATACTTTTTTCTGCGGCTTTTATTATGTTTTCGGAAACTTCTTTCATGCACTTATCATCATCTAAATCATGTCGTATTTGGCAAAATGATTGTTTGTAAGCTTCCCAATTGCCTTCCTTTGTCTTCCACTTTCTTGGGATAGAATATTCCCGTTTTCGAAATCCTGTTGATATGAGAATTGGACAGTGGTCGCTATTGTAATAATCATCAAGGGTCTTCCATTCCAGGTTTAAGGCAATACTGTGGTGTGCAAGGGTTAGGTCTATTGCTGTAAAGTTATTTGATCTTGTGTTACTATGTGTTGGTTCTCCTGTATTTAGGAGAACTATACCTTCAGTTTCAAGTAGTTGTTCAATAATTTTACCTCGTGGATCTCTATGGGTAGATCCCCAGAGGGTAGAGTAAGCGTTGAAATCGCCTAAGAATAAATACGGTGATGGAAGTTGGCCTGTTATTCTTTGTAGGTCATCCAAGTTCCAGTCAAACACGGGAAAATATGCATTATTACAAATTGTAAGGGTTGTAGGAAACCTTATCTGTGTTGTGACAACTTGATGTTCAGTGTCGACTGAGATTGTATTTGTTGGCGTTCCGTTTCGAATGTATATCGCGGCTCCACCACTTGCTCTTTCATGTTTTGTATCATTTCTGTTGATACACTCGTACCCTCGTAATAAAAATGTATTTTCGTTTTTTAAATGTGTCTCTTGAAGGCATATAACAATTGGATTATACTTAGCTAGTAACATTTTTAATTCGCAATAGTGAGCCTGTAGTCCATTGCAATTCCATTGCAGGATATATTCGTTATCGTGTAATTGAGCCATTTTAGTAATAATTAGAGAAACAATGATTAATAAATAACATTTAAAGAAAAAAAACATAACGGACTATTGACTACTAAATTAACAATAAGACAAACGACATAAAATATTTAGCTAAAATATCACAGTATGCTATCACTTTCTTTACACTAGTAAAATTTCACAGACAAAATATCACAGATTATAATCACATTGATTGTTTTCGGGGACCTCTCGGTCTGCCCTTCTGCCATCCCGGTTTCTTTTTTTGGGATTTTGCTTCTTCTACCGCAGTTTCATCTACCGAACTTATATTTGATCCGGCAGATATCGACCTGTTTAAGGTAATTTTCCTTTTTCCTCCGCGTGATTCATCCTCCATAGGTTCTCGTTTATTGGGGGATGGCGGATCTTGGAGAAGTTTTTTGTTGATGTTTAGTTCCTCTCTAATAATATTTTTAATATCTGACATAAGGGTATCCCTTTCTAACGTACTACGAACTATTGATTCGGGTGAGGTTGAGGCAAGTAAACTAAGTTCTTCCTTAATAATTTTTTTAATTTCTGGAATTACTTTTTCCAGGGAAATGTTACTATTGGAAGACGCCGCTACCTGTGCAAAGGTAGATTCTTTAGTAACGGCGGATCCCACCATTTGCTTTGCCTGAAAGTAAGATATATTATTTAGGATCATTATTTCTTTTGCTTTGCATTCCCGCTTGTAGGTGGGACTCCCTTTCCAAATTGTTGCGTGTGTTCCTTTACAATTGAGACAACTCTTTGGTTCCTCGCAGGGTAAACCCTCGTGCGGGACCTTTCCATAAATACATACTGTTTGATTATTGCAATTAGATGCTGCATGTCCAAATTTTTGACAGTTGTATCACCGTAATGGAGATGGTATTAATGGGCGCACCATTAAAGAGTACATTGGCACTTTGATTGTTTTTGGAAGAGTTTCTCCTTCGAAGGTAAGGACGTGATTAGGCGTGTCCACCCATATGCCCTCCCTCTTTACTTTAATCCTTCTCACCTCTGTGACATATTCGTGAGAAACTTCCTCTTTTATTTCCTCTAACGAACAATTTAATAGGTCGGGACAGAATATTACTCCTTTATGTCGATTTAATGTTGGATGGGGTGTAACCTCCATGTCCATGTCTGCCATTTTCTTGGTCTCCAGCAACCGTTTAGATTGCGCTCTTGTCCTAGTTTGCACTAATAAGGTACCTTTTACCTTCTTTATATTATTAAGTTCTGCAATTAATCCATATAAGACTTTCGAGATTAGAAAGGGACTGATTTTAATGAAATCTCCCTCTATCTTTTTCAGGAGCAGGAACCGGGACCATGGGGTCTCATTCTCCTGCTTACCCTTTTTTGCAAGTTTTTTGGAGGAAGCTGCCGAAAGCTGTAAACCTTTATCGTTATCAAAGGTCAAGCGATGGTCTGTGGCACAAAGCCGACCGGATTCGCCACCAAATTCACCGTCTTTGGGGTCTGGTTTGGTAGGTCCCTCCGACACCTCCATATTTATAGAGCTGGCACTCTGTAAGTTTTGGTTTTTGGAATTCATGTTGTTCCCACGAGTAGAGCAGAAATGTACGGTCGGCTGAGGCAGTGCTCCCTTACCCCAGTAAGCCTAAATACAATCGGATGTCGGCTGTTAACCAAAGGACATCGTTAGCGGTTGACTTTCGCACAACCATTCATCTCTCGGCACGATAGATTTACACCTTAGATTGCGGCTTTTGTAATGCTGTGTGCTCAGCACAAAGAACAAAAGACAGGACAAAGAATGACATAGGACCTAAGCTCACACGCAGTTGAAGAGTGTAAAGATACGAATACGACGAAGATTGACGGTCTGGGATAGCTTCGCTTCACCACTGCTGGCAACAGTGGTTTCTGCCCCCCCTCCCCACCACGACAAGGTGTATCCCTTGGGGGGGGTATTATTATTATTATTATTATTATTATTATCATTATTATTATTATTACTATTATTATTATCGCTGTTATTGTTAGTATTATTATTATTAATATTATTACTATTTTTTTTTTTTTGCTATCTTTAAGGCATCAACTGCGATGGTTTTTGTGCCTTTATTCTTTGTTTGGTAACTAAATTTCGTTGTATAACCTCGTTTCTTTCAAAAACTGTAAAATTTTCTTGATACTTTCTAGGTTGTTTATTACTATATGTTCTAATCGGTTATTCAGTAGCAAACGTTCTCTAGTTTCGTGATACAGTGGGCAGTCGTGAATATATGTTGTAATGTTACGTTTTTGTTACAGTGTCTGCATATTTCTCGTGGAGATTTTCCTAGTAGGTGTAAGTGTATAGTGTTTGTGTGCCCAAGTCTCGTCATAATAATTAAGTAATTAATAATTAATTATGTATACTTCGTATATGAATAATTTTATGTAGGTAATTTAAATAAATTATAATAAAGTACTTAAAATCTTAACATTCATAAATTTATGCTCCATTAGGGTGTATTACCAAATGCTCATAATACACTTTAATTAATTATTGAAGAATCGTACACCCACTACAAAAATGAATTATTTCAAGGCTGGTTACAAAAATCTCATCATTGTGAGGCAAAATAAGTATGCTTTGTAACTTATAAAAATGTACATAAAAATTATTTGTAAATACTAAAGTAGCAAATTAATTAACCTTGCACGTTTTAAGAAGAAACAGAAATAAATTATAAATAAGTTATTTTATTGCTATCATGAATACTGAAGACGCGTTGATGTAGTTAATACGAACTATTGAACTATTGCTAATCATAAAGAGTATGGGGTCTCAGTATTTTGCAATGAGTAGCGTTAGTTTTTGTAAGTTGCTAGCACCTATGCAATTATTATCAAATTTTTCTATACAGTTGCCAAAAGGTATAAAGTTCAAAACAAAAGTGTGCTGTTGTAACCACGGTTACAGGCTGCAAGCAGCCATAGTTCCGAATGTTACAACAATCTCTTACCTCCGTACACTAACGGAGGTCGGTTAATTGCCTGTATTGGCCAATTCTACGTTATTGTTAATCAAATAGTCCAGGAGACACTTACATCTGTTATTGATGTCGGTGCTGCCCCAGTTCGTACGGTGCGTGTTGGCATCACAACAAAGTGGGAAATGCCATTCGTTACGCTGGCAGTGTTGCACCAATCGTGTGAGTTTACGTGTTGGTGGTGGATCAGGTTAGTCGAACGGTAGGTATGCACATCTGAATACCAGTTATTCTCTCCCCTCCACGGTCAGCTTTGCTGCCACCAGATTTCTGTAACAAAAGTCCCATATAGACAATAATTTCACGCCATTCCTGGCTATGATGCAAGATATTAGGTGGATCAGTAATAATCCAACCTCCTTTCATTTGTCCTTTGCAGGTACAAAGTTCTTGGACCAAAACCACATCAATCTGATGTTTCAAAAACGCGAATAATCGTGTTGCGGTTCTTTTGAGGGTCACGCAATGGACGATGCCGTCTTTCCCTTCTCTCTTGGAGTCCCCTCCTCTACTTTTTCCTTCACCTTGAATTTCGCCATTGTAAAACCAACGCAGGGCGGATGGTTTACTGAGGTTTCGATTTTATCTCAGGAAGTTAGACAACCAGTGACTGTCGCTCTTGGTCCTTCTTCCTCTCTACTACCCGCCAGTTGCCAGGTGCGTGTATAAAAAGTTCACAGGTAACAAAGAACTGACTAAATTGTAGTTCCGTATCACTCATAGGTCACTCCTCTTATACTCTATAGGAGTAGAAAGATACTCGGGTGTTAATTCCTATTACATACTTTGTTTATATTACGACGCTCATGCGTAACAGGCTAGTTACCTCTCTTATTCTGTAATATACTACTTTCATTCTAAATCGAGTGTTCTCGATTAACAGCGAAGGACAGAAAAGTCAATTTTACAGTTCACTATCCACTTTCCCGCACTCGTACTCTAAAATTCACCGAAATTATTTGATTTAATGCGGGCACGTCAGTTTCAAATCCATTAAAATGTGGTGTCATCTATAATAAGTTTTGTACAGCTGGTTGCTATTGATTTTTAGGCACAGAACAGCTTTGCCTGGCTCGTTTACAACAATATTGAATTCTTCCAAAACTACAAAAGCGTACTGTGTTTATAACCTTAAAATAGTGTAATTAAAATAGAAAGTCAACAATAAGTGCTTTAGCAAACAAAATTGCAGGTAAATATAGATATAAAGGATTTATTATTATAAACAGTTAGAGTAATCGTACAATTAGTGCAGGATGAAATGGAAACATTAGAAACTCCTACGCTACTTTCATTCCTAAGTGCATTATTTGTACACTCATTCGAAACTTGATTAGAATGGTATGGGAGTAGTTACGAAGTTAAAGTTTGTGCTACTTGTATCTTACTTTGGATCGATTCTTCAACATAACTTACCGCATCCAAAGATTTCTATCCTCCTTGCCTTTTATCTTACAAAAAACCAGCTGCTATGTTTGCTAACAAAGTGGTACTACGTCTGCGACGGCTCTGGTCCGTATATTCACGAGGATCTGGCAGGTTCAGATATTTAGCAATTTCGGATAGTATTTTATCGAGTGTATTTATACCTACATTTTCCAACACGAAATGTTAAAATAATCTCTCATTGTCAATTCATAACTTATATAGCTCAGTCCGGGAAAGGTGTCTCTTGGCGTCACCACAATCTTAACTTTTGCTAAAATAGATCGTCTTAGGCCAGATGGTAAATTAATCCTATCTGATTGTGGAAGACAGGATTGCAGCCTACTCAGTAAATTCATACACTAACTACTCAAAGTCACACACTTCCAAACTTCCAAACAAATCGTCTCAAGACTTTAGAAAATTTAGTGATACACGGGTCTTTATAACTTACTGAACACACCTTGTATAAATGGAAACTCCAATTCATAAAAATATAAGTTTTTAAAATGTCTCTCGTATATTTATAAATTTATATTTCTAACTGTTACAAAACTTTGAATTAAATAAATATTCCCAATTTAGAACATTGTAAATAAAATAAACGAAATCGGTTTAACAATGATTTGTTATCTCAAAAAAAATGTTTCTTAATTGCTGAATAATTCAACGTTAGAACGATTAGTGCTGGTATCATGAATAAAATCGTTATATTTTATTACTACTTTTTAGACATTCATTAATAAAACTGTAATTTATGTGAGTAAAAAAAATAAGTTCTTTGTTAATAGTGTTCTGCTATATTTCAAAGCTGAAATAAAATTTTGTAATCGATCTGGCTCATTACGCAATTTCCAATCGATCCTTAAATTCGAATATATGCAAAGACTAATTTCTCGTATCAGAAGGTGTAACCAGTTATTCAAACAATTGACACAAATAAACGACAAAGTAAATTACACAGTGGATGTATATTGACAAAATCTGTATGTAAATTATATACAATGGCGTGTTTAACAAAAACAACCCATAAATACGTTAAGATTAAAATTACCCCTTTTTTAAAACTAAACACAACAAAATAATTAAAGTTCGATTACATTTTGAATGAATGAGGCGTACTTAATGCAACAATAACAGAAAAGAAAAGAAAATGTATGCATAAAAGATAATCGTACTTGTCTTGGTTCAATAAAATGTTTAAATCTAATACTTACTTATTACACCAATTAATATTTTTTCGGTGCGGTAGTTGTAGTCCATATGGTCCGCTTCCGGTAATCCTTTTAAAATTCTGAGATGCACTAAGCACAAAACACGAGAGACGGCCGTTATACGCCCCACGCATTCGGCTAAAGTGCTCACTAACGCAATGTCTATGGTGTGTTCACTCGCGTCCTGGTGTAGCGGCATTTAGCCTTATACTGTGATGTATTGCTCTTCAAACGTTTACCACAATAAAATAATGGTTACTCCATATATATATATATATATATATATATATACATATTAATGTTCTAATTTGCTTTCATACAAACACTTTGGTATTGCTAATGATCGTACACATTCAATGTCAAAAATGATTACCAGTATTTTAACTAAATGTCACAAACTTTTGTTTCGGTAGCATAGCAGGTCACGCGTAGTCACAATCAAACACTAATAACAAAATATTTGCTGTATTAACTTCTAATCTGACTAAGCACTTTTTATTTGTTGAAGAAAATCACTAATGTTTTCCTTCAACTCACAATGTATTACACTAGTTATTTGTAAATGTCTATTCAATTTATCCCCTTATGAGTTAATGCAGTGGCTATACAGTCCCTGATAAACTACAATTTTTACAAAGAAACCCCAACAACTAACCAGTCTAATGGTTATGACGCACGTAACCCGTACTCAAAACCCTAACCATCTAGCTAACGTACTATCTTTAACTCTCTTCCCCTCCAATTTGGACACTTGCTTATATACCTTCTGCCCGCCAACACGTCACAATAAATTTGCGCTAAGATCAAAATTCACCTATCATAACTGAGTGTTTAGTGCGTTTCTACATCGCGTCACAACGTCCAACATGGACTCAATCACGCTACCCTTATACAACACTCGTCGCTATCTTTATTTTACGTGAAAATTTATAAAATCTCCTCGAAGAAATCGTCTATACTCACCATATTCATTCAGTATAGTCACCAGATTATATCTCAACTTTCCATGCAAATCTCACATGTGCGCGTATCTTATTTCCGCACCATTTTGTCGAAATCACCCCATTCTAATGTCCCTTTACATACACACATAGGCATTCATTTCACCAATATTGCACAACATTACAAAAGTTTCTAGAAACAAAAATATTCATCCATATTCCTTACTATACATTATTATAATTTCAATATATTACAACTCACTCACTCATACGTCTACAACCAATTGTTTTGGTTCAAATTCCTTCATACACAGTAGTAAAAAGACCAGTAGTTTTACTAGTGGCGTATCAATAAAAATACTCGAAACATTATTTCTCAACCAAATTTAACGCTTTCAACACGAGAATCCTTCTATAACATTCAAATATTCCTTCATACGATAACTAAGACTTCATTAAAAATCCAGTTGCGTATCATTTACCCAACTTACATTACGCATACACACAAAAAAAATATTTTCACACAAACTCACTTTAACTGCACTCAAAATACGTTACATACGTTATCAAAATACTACACGTACACGGTGCGTCAAAATAACCTTACAATATATATATATATATATATATATATATATATATAATATAACGTGTGTATTGTATTTGTTTTTTTTTATTATAACTATTTTTTGTACAATCTATCTAGGTGGATAATAAATTCATTTTATGTAGTTAAGGTTAACTCGAGGACATTTGTGTTGCGCTAAAGGAGGTATTCTAATGAGTACCCTCTGATGGCTTGAGCTGGCGGTAGTAGCGTCAGGGAGTGTTGTTTGCTTTTTAAGGTAAATCGATGTGGTAAGTCAGATGACTTGAATCTTTTCAAACGTCGGTTTTCTTCGTTAGACACAGAGGCCGTAAGTTCGTTTTGGGTGAGTTTGAATTCTGTCACAATAGTTTAGGCTCAGTCGTATGATCAATTCGCACACTGTATGAATATTTAGATCTTAATGAATCACTGCGTTAGGAACGCACCACGGCGCGTTCGTTATAGTTCGGAGCACTTGATTTTGAAAGCGCTGTAGAATTTCTATGTTGGAGTTACTAACGGTCCCCCATAGTGGAATCCCGTGGGTCAATATGGGTCGGAGTATGGCTTTATAGAGAAGTTGTTTACTTTCCAATTTGAGGCTTGATTGTCGACCTATTAACCGGAACATCTGTCGGACCTTTAATCCCAATGGTTTGCGCTTGGTGAAGATATGCTTGCGCCAATTCAGTTGTACATCCAGATGAATTCCTAAGTATTTAGTATCATTTGCATGTGGTATGGGTATTCCATTCATTGTTATGGGAGGGCAGGTTTAACGTGAATATTTCGTCAGTCAACTTCGTTTGGTTTACTTGCAGTCCCCAACGTTTATACCAGAGTTGTAATTTATGTAGGTGGGTTTGTAAATTTCGGGTGGCGCTTGCTGGATTGGTGTGGGAGGCCAGGATAGCAGTATCGTCAGAATATGTGACGATTTATGTCGTTCTGCATGTGGGGATGTCAGACGTGTATAACAGGTATAATGCTGGCACGAGAATGCTGCCCTGAGGCACACCGGAGTGGATGGGGTATAGTTTGTTGTATATGTCCTGGTACTTGACATAGAAATATCTATCAGTAAGGTAAGAACTGAGGATATGATAAAGAGTGTGAGGTAAATATCGGTTGATTTTGTAACGAAGCCCTTGGTGCCAGACTTTGTCAGATCTAAGAATATGACTGAGAAATAACGCTTGTTTTCCAAGTCTCGGTTTATATTGCTGACTAATCGATGAACTTGTTCGATGGTTTCATGGTTACGCCTGAACCCAAACTGGTGGTTTGGTATTACCTTGAGGTCGTCCATAAGTGGCTGGTTGCGTTTGAACAAGAGTTTTTCAAGTGCCTTGGAGAGCACAGGTAAGTGGCTGGTTGGTCTATATGAGGTAACTTCCGTAGGAGTTTTGCCAAGTTTTTGGATTAAAAAGATTTGTGAGACCTTCCACTGGCTAGGGAAGTACCCTAATCTTCACAGTGCGTTGATTTTGCGTACTAGAAGCTTGGTACAATTTTCGGAAAGCTCTTGCAGGATTTTTCCTGTTATTTTTGGGGTTAAGTAACTTTTTGAGGACGGTTTTAACTTCAAATAGGGAGAAAGGTTTCAAGGGTAGCGATAGTTGATACGGAGCTTCAAGAATAGTGCTCATTTCGAGTTCTCCTTCCGGCGTGGGATTGTCTGGGAACGGTTGGAGGGATTCATTTTTGAGTTGTTGTAGCAGTACTTTTACTTGGCGAGCCAATCTGTTGAGAGTTCGTCTGTCTTCTGGACATTTAGTTACTTGCTATTGTTTTCGAGCTTTTCGTTTTTCAGAGATCAGTTCCTTTACGTCCTTAGGACAATACTATTTTAGGTTTTGTTGCAACTTGTTCGGGTGTAGAGGACCACGCGGCCGTTTTTATTATCTTAGTAAGTTTTTTTACTGCTTGTTCAGTATCTAGTTCGGTTCAAAGGGGCGTGTCTAGTTTCCAATCAGTATATTTGTAACATAATGAAGGTTCTTTTCGGAGTTCAATGATATTTGCGTACATAGATGTAATGATGGGAGTGTGGTCGGATGTGAGATCAAAGCATGATATTGTATTAAAGATTTGAGTGTTAACCCCTTTTGTTACGCAGAAATCTAGTTAGTCCGGCTGCTTGTTGGGGTCAGACGGACAATATGTGGGTTTGCCCGACGATAGAAAGCCGAGATTATGGCGCTGCATAGTAGATAGGAGCCGTCTGCCTTTAGGTGTTGTGGTTGAAGATCCCCACCAGACGTGTTTGGAATTATAATCACCTCCTGTGACGAATGTGTTACCTAGTGTATTGAAAAAGTTTTCGTAATCCTGTTGCTTATTGTTATATCTTGGGGGAAAGTAAGCTGCTGTCAATGTTAGATTTCTCAAGTTATCATGTCAACATGAGAACATGTCAATCGGGGTGTACATGAATTCAAATTTAAAATGAATTGTGTGTCTCGTATAAACTACAATAATGCAAGTATTCAACAATTAAAATTCTAAAATTTTCATAAGTTAGGCTAACGTGAATATTTGTCCGAGTGATGTGGTATAGTTAAATAACTGAAAGTAAATCATGTAAATTAATTATTTTGTTTAATATAAAATTATTATAACGATATTAACACGGTGTTAAATAGTTAAATAAAAATCGAATGCAGATAAAATTATTGTATTTTATGATACAATAACCTTAAATTAAATTATTATATTTGAAAATGTAATAAATAAAATTAAAGTGCTTCTGAAAAGTGTTGAAGAAAATATTTATGCAGCATGCCTGTACATGCTTATGTTGTAGATCTTCCACCTTTGGATCAATATTATGGAATTCGAATTACTTCTGATATGGATATTGCGCGCAAGATGTTATATAATTACAGGTGATACAAGGTTTTTGAATAATGTTGAGAATATGCAATTCCAGATTTATCTTAAAATCACAATTGGTTTTATTTTTGGCAACAGAACCTAACGCAAATGTTTAATGTTTCTTTTTTTTGATACTGAACTAATACTGAACTCTGACCCCTGGGATGCTAGTCGAGGCAATTTTATTAAACAAGTTTAACATTAATCATCATAATAAATCAATGATGGCAACGTGCTGAAGTTATAATACATTATAATTTATTAATACAATTCATCTCAAAATATTTCATAGGACTCAAACGTGGTGATAATTATAATTATATTAATAAATATAATTTAAAACATTGCAAGAAATTAATGATTTTCACAGATGTCAATTTTAATAATTTTATAAATATATATATATATATATATATATATATATATATATATTATTTACATAATTGAATATATAAAATATGAAACAAGCTAACTAATTATTTTATAATAATTTTGATGATGCTTCTATTTGCAGGTCCAAGATATGACGTTGAATTTGGAGTTATACTAGAGACCGTAATGTGAATAGAATCTTGAGTAACTTCTAGTTTTGAATCAGGTTTAAAGATGATCTATGTGTAATATTGGGCGGGATGTTTGGACGATCCTGAGTTATTGATAATTTTGAATTTTGTTTAATTAGGTTCTTCCAAATATGAGGTATCCTAGAACTGTCATCACGATTGTTAAGGGTTTTAGAGTATTGCTTTTATACCTCATTGTACTCTTGATAAAGTGAACGTGTTCTAACCATGAGCGCATCCAAATTTTAACGGTAACTTGCAACGGACAAATGGCTATTGGATCCAATGACAGGTAACTCGTAACTCGTAACTCGTGATTGTCGTAAGTCGTAACAAACACTTCAGCACCGTCTATACAATAGATCTCTGTCAGTATCGTAGTCGAGTATTAACTATCCTATTTATGTTCGGGTAACAGTATGTCAACTCAAGCTGCGAATGTTAATTAATACTGGAAGAATTAGCAAACATACCTTGCATCGACCCTTCTGGTTTGCCGTTTTGGTAATCCCTTTGTACGTGCCTGAAATTATATACTACAAAAAACTCGAAAGAGCACTATAAATTACGAACAATCGCTTTTATTAAAAAAATTGTAATCAAGTTTAACTCCAACGGCTGGTATAATCCCTCTACTGTCAATCACAAAACTACCCGATTTCACCCTCTGAGTTACTACCGTGTTAGTTTTTAAAATAAAACTCGAGGGTCAAACCTTACATTTAATTTGGGTCTATAATTTACTTTGAGCATCGTACCGTTATATTGAATATAACGTAATAAAGAAAACAAGTCTTAAATAAGATGTATAGATTGTTCGCAAATAATTTGATAATTATGAAGGTCCTGTAAGTAAACAGAGTTTGTAAAGTGACAAAATCGCAATCGTCGATAATGTTATTAAAATTTAAATTACCTGACCCCGACAAACTTAAACCTTTTAATTCCCAGGAGCGCTCAGAAATTGAAGGCCACAACTATTATTTAAGATATTGAAACATGTCAGCTTCTTAGGATGCTAAGAACCATAACTGTAGTTACGGCCGTTCAAAAACTCAAGTAGGCAATTAGCCTTCTATTCTTTAGATTAAAACCACAATATAACAACTTAATGACTAACGTACATCTACATCCAAAGCGATCAAATTTGTCCACAAATTGAGTAACGCATTCTACACAGACAGGATAAACTTGAATCACACACCCCCACACATGCCGAACACGCAACACACTAACGCACGGGACGCACGCTATGCGCTACAACCACAACACAACTACGCACACACATCACCACACATCACACACACCATCACACACGATACACACACACACTACACACCACACACACACACACACACCACACACGACACACACACCACACACACACACACACACACACACACACACACACACACACACACACACACACACACCACACACACACACACCACACACACACACACACACACACACACCACACACGCACCACACTACACCACACACTACACACACACACACACACACACACACATACACGCACACACACACACACACGTACGCGCACGTGGGCGTACCTTCTGCACACAGACCCACGCGAATACGCGCGTACACACACACACACACACACACACACACACACACACACACACACACACACACACACAATTCACGATAAAGTAGCATTATAAATCACATGAAAGATTATTACCCTACACTGTACAACTATTGCACCATTAATATGTGCCTTCGGGACTTGATCACCCCCTTTCTGAGGTCCAGTTTTGCTCTTCACATAAGACGCGCTCCGGGTTAGTACGTTAATGGTGACAAAATACGCCCACTACATTATTTACGAGCGTTCACAACATTTCTTGCTTAGCACTAGTACTCTACTGAAGAACCCTTTACTCTTTCTTAAATCATTTTAAGCGCACCTCATTGCGGGATGTGTTTGACGAAAATGTAATTATAACTGTTGCGGAATTACTATCGCGAGATTATGAGCGGTATTGTGACTAATGGTCGAGATGAAGGTTGAGACGTTCCGATGAAACATTTAGGATTTAGTTTGGTCTAGAACAGCGTCTCGACTTTCAAGTTTAATTGTCGATTTTGTGAAATATATGAGTAGCAGTTCAATAGACGTTACAAAATTTACTGCGTTATAGGATTTGGATTAGAGCAACGAGTGTGAGCCGAGTATGGTCTTTAATATGATAGAAAGCTATAATTTTTAACGTAACGTAAAGTTTTTTGAGATCCAAATTTAATTACGTCACTAATTAAAACACCGAGTAAGTGTTTTACATTTGGCTCATTTTATTTTAACCAATTTGACTTTCGCATTATGCACTTAGTCTTTTTGTTTATGTCATGCTTTAAAACTAATCCGCTTAGGAGATCTGGAATTAGACCGCTACTATTTTTTCTAAATGCTGACAACCGAAATTTACGTAATTGCCCAAACTATTTGGGTGTTTTGTTTACTACGTTATATATTATACACTTAATTACTAGTGCACATAAAGTGACGCCCTTCCGATTATTTTCTCTATAAATTAGTGTCGTTTTCTGAGACCTCAAAAAGCAATTTTAATTTTATACACTGACATCTGAACTCCTTGAGCGAATTGGCCTACCTACTTTCTCCCACACACATACGGTTGTGGCGCCCAACGTGAAGCCTAGGTTTTGGGTTCTAGGGTGTAGATAGATTTGTTCTTGAATATACTCCTCGTTAATTATGAGCGTTTGGTTAGAATTGTTTCCTTATCCTTACGTCTATTTGGTTGAACATCTTTTCTTTCTATTAGGATTTTTCGCTTGCTAATTTTATTAAGATGGGTTATAGATTCATGTAGATTGTCTTTCATTTAATGAACTTAAGCTATTTGCGGTAGTACTTCACAGTTAAGGGTTACAGCTTGATACGTTGTATTAAACCTTCATTTTTTTCTGAAGAAAATCCCGGTAAAATCCAGAGTATCAGTTTGATTTCAATACCGATGAGGCCGCTATTGAAGAATAAAAACATAAATTGGAAAAATCATTGAAGGACATCAAAATTAACTCTTTATGAACACATCAGCCGTTATCGAAACTAAAATTGAGCACATATTGTAACGAATATGAATTCTGATCCACAAATTGATAATGATGTGAAAACTAAAGAAAGTTTGTTTATATATATATATATATATATATATATATATATATATATATATATATATATATATATATATATATATTTGCATAATTGAATATATAAAATATGAAACAAGCTAATTATTTTATAATAATTTTGATAAGCGGGTTTTGCTTTTATTTTCAGGTCCAAGATATGACGTTGAATTTGCAGTTATACTAGAGGCCGTAATGTGAATAGAATCTTGATTAGCTTCTAGTTTTGAATCAGGTTTAAAGATGATCGGGATGTTTGCACGATCTTGAGTTATTGATAATTTTGAATTTTGTTTAATAACGTTCTTGCAAATGTGTGTGTGCGTGTGTGCGTGTGTGCGTGTGTTCGTGTGGCTTGTGCGTGTGTCGTGTGTGTGTGCGTGTGTGTGTGCGTGTGCGTGTGTGCGTGTGCGTGTGTGCGTGTGCGTGTGTGTGCTGTGTGCGTGTGTGCGTGTGTGCGTGTGCGTGTGTGCGTGTGTGCGTGTGTGCGTGTGTGCGTGTGTGTGCGTGTGTGCGTGTTGCGTGTGCGTGTGCGTGTGTGCGTGTGCGTGTGTGCGTGTGTGCGTGTGTGCGTGTGTGCGTTGTGCGTGTGCGTGTGTGCGTTGTGCGTGTCGTGTGCGTGTGTGCGTGTGCGTGTGTGCGTGTCGTGTGCGTGTGTGCGTGTGTGCGTGTGTGTGCGTGTGTGCGTGTGCGTGTGTGCGTGTGTGCGTGTGTGCGTGTGTGCGTGTGTGCGTGTGTGCGTGTGTGCGTGTGTGCCTGTGTGCGTGTGTGTGTGCGTGTATGCGTGTGTGCGTGTGGGTGTGCGTGTGTGTGCGTGTGTGCGTGTGTGCGTGGGTGCGTGTGCGTGTGTGCGTGTGTGCGTGTGTGCGTGTGTGCGTGTGTGCGTGTGTGCGTGTGCGTGTGTGCGTGTGTGCGTGTGTGCGTGTGTGCGTGTGTGCGTGTGTGCGTGTGTGCGTGCGCGTGTGCGTGTGCGTGTGTGCGTGTGTACATGTGTGCGTGTGTGCGGGTGTGCGGGTGTGCGTGTGTGCGTGTGTGCGTGTGTGCGTGTGAGCGTGTGTTCGTGTGTGCGTGTGTGCGTGTGTGAGTGCGTGTGTGGGTGTGTGCGTGCGTGTGTGCGTGCATGGGCGCGTAGGTGTGCGCTTGCTAGTGTGCCTCCCCGTGCGTGAGCGTGTGCGTGTGTTCGCGTATGTGTGTGTGTGGGGGGCTGTGTGTATTAAAGTTTATCCTGTCTGTGTAAAATGCGTTCTCAATTTGCGGACAAATTTGATCGCTTTGGATGTAGATGTACGTTGGTCATTAAGTTGTTATGTTGTGGTTTTAATCTAAAGAATAGAAGGCTAATTACCCGCTTGGGTTTTTGAACGGCCGTAACTATAGTTATGGTTCTTAGCATCCTAAGAAATTGACATGTTTCAATATCTTAAATAATAGTTGTGGCCTCTCATTCAATTTCTGAGCGCTCCTGGGAATTAAAAGGGTTAAGTTTGTCGGCGTCAGGTAATTTAAGTTTTAATAATATTATCGACGATTACGATTTTGTCACTTGACAAACTCTGTTTACTTACTGGACCTTTATAATTATCAAATTATTTTCGAACAATCTATACATCTAATTTAAGACTTGTTTTCTTTATTACGTTATATTCAATATAACGGTACGATTTCAAAGTAAATTATAGACCCAAATTAAATGTAAGGTTTGACCGTCCAGTTTTATTTTAAAAACTAACATGGTAGTGACTCAGAGGGTGAAATAGGGTAGTTTTGTGATTGACGGTAGAGGGATTATACCAGCCGTTGGAGTTAAACTTGATTAAAATTTTTTGAATAGAAGCGATTGTTCGTAATTTATAGTGCGCTTTGCTAATTCTTCCAGTTTTAATCAACATTCACAGCTTGAGTTGACATACTGTTACCCGAACATAAATAGTATAGTTAATTACTCGACTACGATACTGACAGAGATCTATTGTATAGACAGTGCTGAATTGTTTGTTACGACTTACGCCAATCACGAGTTAGCTAGTTATTTTACCTGTCATTGGATCCAATAGCCATTTGTTAGTTGCAAGTTACCGTTAAAGTTTGGATGCGCTCATGGTTAGAACACGTTCATTTTATCAAGAGTACAATGAGGTATAAAAGCAATACCACGATTTGTAGAATCTCGGTAACGGGTTACTCCCAGACTCCCTTCAATTTATGCTTAGGCAAGGTCAGTGAAACTTATGTCCATCGGCTATGATTTGAACTCTTCGTTATTGGTAAACTTTGATATGAACGTTATGCTATCATACCTAACTTATTAAATCACGGTTTTGTAGTTTGATAACCCTTACTTTAGCAACTTATTCTAACGATATCATAATTAATGGTTACTACCCACTACTGATTGATATTTGAACTACCAAGTACTGTGAGTTGTAGCATTTCTAACTACATATTTGCACATTTATGCTATATGCAAAACTCTGTGGGAGTTTTT
>JARFJB010000005.1:297500-357500 GCA_036346205.1 Vesta saturnalis
CGTAGGATAAGTATTTATTGTGAATTTCTGGTCCTACACCCTTTTTAGCTCTGGGTTCCTTATCCATTTCACTGTACACCAATATGTAAATCCCGCACTGTTGATGGTCTTTGACTTTATTTTTTGGTCTCTTGTACAGCGCATATGCCAATATTGTTCTGTTGTGGTACAACGAATTAATTCGTTATCCTTTTTATTGCGTGAGTCTTCTTTGATACCACCCGGTTCCGAGGAAAGTTTAAGGGTCTTTGAGGATATAACACCTATTTACAATATTTAGGGGCAGCTACCAATTGTGTGTTCTGATTTCCAGAAGCCCAAAGTTCAGACAGATCAGTGAGAGGTGCGATAAACGTTTGCCGCTATGCTCTTGATTTGCAGCGAAACCGTGCGGTTCTTATCAAAAATAATTCGTAAGATGGTAATAATTCTGGGCGCCACTGACTCACTACTAATTCGTGTACACTTGAGCCAGAAAGTGCTGAAGGAGTTAGCTTAGTCTCTCTCAATATCTTATGTTTACCTTTACTATCCTGGCAACTGATCTCTCTCGTATTATTCAGATAACTAAACAAAGATCTAACAAACTCAAAATAACTGATAAAATTTTATAATCGGCGACACTGCTCCTTAAAATTTATTCTACAGATGGCATTTACAGAGTTCTATATGCTACTCATACACAACTTGATTAATATGGTGGCTTGGGTTTTAACCTCTTTAATTTTATTTTCAATGGATTTTATTTTAATGAGAATGAATTCTACTTTTGCTTTAAATGATGGTTGCATGTGTTTTTTTAATTAAAAAAAGAGTGAAATTTTGCGTTGCTAAAAATCTTGGTGAGTTCATTAATACTAAATCAACAACTCTTAACTATTTTACATCCCACCGATAAATAACTAAACAATAATGCATCAATTTAACTAATGATTCGTAATTGAACAATTTAATCGTACTTGTAGCATACAGACCAGGTTACTGAATTCGATATCCAATGCACTAATATATTCTCCACGATCAAGGTTACTAACCTGTATTCACAGATGAGTATCGTCCACTCGAAACTTGCTTGGGGTTCGCTTACAGTTCCACTAGGTATACTCGAACCTCGATACGCTCGTAAATGAAATCATTTTCTGCACAGTTTTCCACTTTCTAATTTACATCAAATTACTAGTGCGGATCTACTATTGTGTACAGTGTAAACAATCAACTCCAAGAACGTAAAAACTTAAAACGACAACTTCAAAATAATATCGTAATCGTAAACTGTGCGATACAATGCTATCGTAACAAAAACGTACCACACCAAAATACGTAGTAGAAAAAAAAGTCGTAGCAGAAAAGCCCTTCTCTGAAGGGTTTCATGGTGGTATTGCTGCCATTAGAAGATCGTTAGGATTTTAATCCCACGAATGGTACTAGCTAATTAACTACTCACAACCGATCAACACTGTACTATGTGAAACTCGCTTGTCGAGTGATTTTGCCCAAAAAATCACTCTGCTAACAAATTATATTCATATCATCCAAAGGTGACCGAAATCGACCTTTCAACAGATCATTCAAATTTTGCTTTTATATGGTCAAATATGCAAGAAGAAACAGATCCCTGTTTTATCCCATTAAGGAATTACAGAAACCTGTATTTTAATAAAGCTCTGTTTCTTGTAGCTAGTTACTTCCTCCATAGATGTACTATTTACAACTTATTATTTTCAACTATTTACATTTAAACCTAAATTGACAATTATAACTAGTACTAAATTATTAAATTGATTATGTTTACTGTTGGACTGCACAAACATTGTCTATAACTACTGATTAATCCTAACGCTTTTAAGTTTTCCTATATTTATTACGTTTATTATGTACAAATTCTAAATTTAAATTACAACGTAATAAGTGTTGTATAACTTTACCCTAGGTGGGATGCTAGCCTGGCCTCCTTTGTCCGGGCTTGGGACCGGAATGACTTCGTTGGGCCACTCAATTCACTCAACTCCATTGAGTCGGAGTTCGTTAAACTATGTTCTATACAATTTTTTGATACGACACGTAATTTGGCGGCCAACAATTTCGAATGCGGAATTTAAGTCTGTTCAATTTTTTCAGTATCTAAATAACAATTAACTCTATAGGAAAACTCATACACATAGTTTTCAAATTCACTTTTGTGTAACTTTTCTTTACAAAGTTTCTTAATACAAAGCCAAACAAGTGAAAAAATGAATTAAGTTTCGTTACTTGCCTCGACCGGTATGTATGTTAAGCTAACTGCGCGGTCGCTATGTTTTTCTATTCCTGGCCTGCGTTCTTTTCGCATTGCATTCTCATAGAGGCGTCACCGATTTTGCCGAATACAACCAATACTTTGTTTAGGAAAAGTCACAATTGTGTGCGATAATGGTACAAACTTTTTACAGTCAGTTTTGTGGTTGGAGAGGTAGGTACGTTGACTACTTCATTTTTTCAATTGACCCAGCAAGCTAAACGGTTTGCATCTTAATGGCTATTTAATGTCATGATTTTGTTTGGCAACTCACATCTCCGACGGGCAAAATCTCCAGATTCAACATGATGCGGTATTTTATTATTATGAATTATCTGAAGCCAAAAATGTTTATTGGCCTAACCCACCGCACACGTTGTATGAACCACAAATAAATCAGAATTAGCTAACCTCTTGTAATCTTTAACGGGTGTCGTGTGAATAATTCACCCACTTATGATTAAATACTTCTAGCCCGGAGCTATAATTCGATATGGAGAATAATGGAAAACTAGAAGATTTTATGCCACTTTGCTCATCAGTAGATTAATAGATCTAGGTTCAATAACATTTGATTTGCGTATTAACAAAAATAGAATTACTTAGCTATTTTCGCTTTCCAAAAAAAGGTGTTGCTGTAAATCTAAAAATAAGTAATATAATCTCGGGCGTCAATTTGTTTTTAATGAACAAATAAACCTTAAAAATAGAAAAGTCACAAAAAACTCATGAAAATAACAAGTAAAAAAATAATGACAACAATAAGTTTTATTAACATAATTAATTTGATTACACTGGCTGATCTCTTAAAAAATAATGTTAGTGATTCTTAATTCATTGCCTTAAACTATAATGTGAATTAATTAACAATGTGAAATACCTGGAGTAATTTCTGTTACATTTTGGGTGTCACTGGAACTTCAGCAGATAAGAAATGTTGTCGACTGATCACTTTACATTTTATTGCGCAAAGTAAAATAAGTGGTAACAGTATAAATAAAATTGCATTTAGTTGCCTGAAATGTAAATGTCAAACTTCCGTATGATACATTGAAAAACTCACCATATAAATGTGACGCTCTAAATAAAAAATTAAACAATGCGAAAATGGCTTCTACTTAAACACGTAGTTCAAGCAATGAATGAAGGACGCTCAAAGTAACCCTGCCCAATGATTGAAAATGACTCAAAGCGCGGAAAGGATGTGCAGAAGTATTATATTTGAAATAACTTAGTAAAAGGACTAAATAGAGATTTTACGCCAGTAAGGTATGCAACTAACGCTACACGAAATGCACTTAAGTTGCCAATAAAAACGTAAATTTTAAACATACATAAAACGGTTTGTTACACTCTTATTTCAGAAGGTTGGTATAAATGAAATTTCAGATTGGTGTATAGTTCTGATATTATTTTAGTGTGTTTTATTTTGCCAGTTGGTTTTAGATGATACGGCCAAAGAAGTAGTGTGCCAATTCTGTATTATTTACTTTTTCTATAAAAATTAGATGAGTGATAAAAGAAAGCGCGCTGAAAATTTCTCAACAAAGGAAGACTCTTCATTTTTACGGATTATTTCTCAATACGCGTCTGCTGTTGAAAGTAAAAAAAACAGATGTAGACAACAATAAAATAAAAGCTGCCGCGTGGGAAAAAATATCTGCATTACACAACCAATTCTTAGGTGAATCTGAAAAGCAGAAGCCACTGAGGGATAAATTAAGTAAATGGGCAGTAACCAAAACAGAGGTTGCAGGTTTGCAAAAACAATGCTATTTGGAACAGCTAAATTTAAAGCTCCAACTGATGCGTAAAAACCACGAAGCCTATTTGACAAACAAAATTGGATTTGAAGGCTACATTAGCTATGAAGCGAGAAAAATACGATTTGAACATGAAAATATAGAGAAAACTATTATGAATTAATATATATTTATAGACCATTTAGCGTTTATGTCTAATAAAGTGCTGATGCTTCCACAATTGGTTTAACTTTACTACGGTGAAGCCTGATTCTACATGCCAAACAAAGAAATCTTTTTAAAGCTCCAAAGCACCTTTCGATCGGATTTGGGGTCCTTATTCGGGCTTTACCAAATATATGCTCTACTGGATTTGCCAATGTACTTATTAAATATTTTTTAATTGCATAACCACTGTCTCCAACAACCAAACTACCAACTCCAAAATCTTCATTCTCGAATCTTATTCGCAAGAAGAAATTATTAAATATTGTAGTCATGTGACGAGTCTCTCCTAGGACAAACGACATTTCTAATTACTAAATTGCTGCCGTATACAGCCTGCACGAAAAATACCCGTTTCTACTGCGGAATCGTTCAGAATCTTTTCCTCTAGATGATTCAATACGTACATGGGTACAGGGCTCCAACTCACCAAGGCAACTTGGTAATATCATAAAAGCCCTGTCGTACTTTGGTTATTGTTACAAGCTAAATAACCACTATAGCATCCAGTCCGTAAAGGCAATTTGTGACATGGCATAGGTCAGTGGTGTGGACGAGGTTCTTACGTAATGCTGTAAGAGGGTACTCGTGACAACTCCGACAACGTAAAATTCGGGCAGATTGCCAAAAGCCGCCACCTGTTAAATATATTTATAGCGGGAAAACGTCATGAACAGATCTTAAAAACCAAAACGTTCACTCAAAAATAAACTTCTCTACTACTAAAAAGCCTATTCCAAAAATATTTACGCCAAGTTCACCTAAACTTTAATAAACTCTATATATATATATATATATATATATATATATTTATACAGGGTGATTGATTAAAGATCAGTATCTTCTACGTCCTTTGAAGTATCAAAGCAAACGTTTCGGGAGATTATAGCCATCATTAAGCTTCATATTTTAAAATTAGTTACAATGTTACAGGGTGTTCCATAACGCCGTGCCACACCAAAGTAAAATTTTTTTGAACGAAACACCTTATATTTTAATTTAAATTTGAAATCCGCTTCACTTCCTCATTACAAAAATATATACTTGTAATATGTTATACAGGGTATTTAAAAAGTTATTACCACTTTTCCATGAAAATCGTAACAAGTTCACCGCCCTGTATAATTTCAAAGGGCTACAACAACAATGATCTGTTGCAGCCGTAGATTTTTAATAATTGTCAAATTTTATAAAAATTATTGAGTTTGTGAATATTCGTTAAATTGATTACAGGGTAAGTCAAAACATCAATTCATTATTTTCTCAGTTTTTCAAATGGATCAACCTGTATTTTATATCACTATCGAAAAATACTATTGTTTTACTTATATTTTTGTTAAGCATTCCCTATGCCCAAAATTATTAGTTTTTGAGATATTTTCATTAATATTAATTATGTGTCTAAATGTTTGCCAATTATGAGTTGGCCATGATTTACTTGTCAAAAACTGAACTCGAGCTGAACTGAGTTCAGTTCGAGTTACCAGAAGCAGAACACGAAGACTTGAAAATGGCAGATGAGATTATGCCGAAACGTCGTCATTTCAACATTGGTTCTTTTAAGAACCATGGAGGAGAATCTACGCGTGACCAAGCCCGGAAGAACAACATCAACTTCATATCCAGCACTCGCGGAAACCTGAAAATTAACATATATATATATATATATATATATATATATATATATATATATACACACATAAAAGCCGCGCAATGCGATAACAAAATCCAAAACTCCCTAAAATTTCGCCAAACTTCAACGTAAAAATTATTATCTCAAATAACCAAAAATATATGAAAATACGATAACTAATTATTCAATTGCAAACGAGAAACACGCGATCTAAAACCTATAAAAACCCTAAAATTTATCAGTCGTCGATAATCGGGATGTAATACCTAAAATCGACAAAAATACCGTTCATTTTCAAATACAATAAAATGCTTACTTTGGCCCTTTGGCCTTTATCCCATCAATGATATCTACAATCGGTATGTCCATTCCTATAAAAAGTACTCTAAAAATATTTGCGACTTCTCGCAAAACCCTCGTATGCAAAAAATTCATAATTACGCTACTTTATAACCTAAAACTTCTTTTAAAGTGTCGGATTACCAAAATCAAAATCAAACGCTCAATTCGAGAAATTTTCATTAATCATTACGTTAAAGCTTGTTGATACCTTAAAAGATTACTTAAGAAAAAATTGTAAAGATTCAGTAAAAGTTGATTACAATCTAACTGAACGATAAATGGAGGTTGTCGCTGTAAAATGATTTATATCAACACTTCTCATAAAATAATTCAATTACTACAACTCAAAAATATCTAACTTTTCAATGTATTACCTTACGTCGGCAAAATTGTAAGCTCAGAAGATGGAGTCACAATAAATTTCAATATCTTAGTAAAACAGCTATAAACATTAACAATGGTCGTGTATTATGACATTTACATACTAAATTTCGGTACAGGTACAAAAACACATAGAATTTAGCATTCCAAAACAAGAAATCTAAAATAGTATTCAAATTCGGCCGTCGCTTGCAAGATCATTTAAGGTCATTTACCATATGTCATAATCAGCTACCTTCATTAAATACAACGGAAACAAAATATCAGTAATAGAAACTGTAAATACATAACATTTACACAAATAAGAATTCAAGATATAAAAAATAAATTTTGAGGATGGATACGCTTGTTTCTAAATTGCCTGAAGGTCCTTTATACCATAGATTACACAAAGCAAGCGTCTGCATCCTCCGAACAAACACAAAAAACACCCTCTTTTTATAACACAGCACAATAAAAAAATGTAAGAATTAGCTTTAATTAGCATAACGTTACGAAACTAGATTACACTCTAGCCTCTGGCTTACAATCAAACAGGTCATTCGACTGCGCCCCAAGGTTCAGTTCGATTAAAACTGGCTCCTTAAATTTCTACGGTAACGATCTTCAGGTAATCTCTTACAGACCGCAACTTCCAATTTATAGTTACACAAAATAACTTCGGAATTAAGACAGTTATTACAATCAAGACCACGTTTACTAATTCTTCATTTGGTTTAATGTAAATGCACAAATATTTACAAGGCGTTATTTGACTTAATTTAATCATTCGACATGTTATTAAAACTCGATATGTTTATTTGAATCGCATCTTCTTATTAATGATATTTACAAAGTTATATACACGGTGAGACGGGTAAGCCGGCTGAAAGTAGAACCACGGCAACAAGAAAGGAAAGGAAAGGTCACGTATTTCATTCCCTCACCAAGGGGGAGGGCGGGCTGCTCGAGCTTTCCGAGCTCCTTCAGCCACAATCATGGATTCCGAGCATACATACATACATTACGTATATATGTATGGTAGGATTAAGGATGAGTGTGGTCAGGATAGGATAGGAAGGCACGAAGTTAGGGTTCTGAGGGGGAAAATACTACCCCAGCATTCGCCTAAGCAGCCGCACATGGTGTGCATATTCGCAGTGACCATGCCGCTACATGTGTATGAGGAAAACCCCCTGAAAAAACCTCATACAAGGTAGACGGTAACGGGAATCGAACCCATTATCTCCCGAACGCTAGGCAGGTCGTCTCACCACTGCGCTACCAGCTCGGTCGGCAACAAAGGCGTCGGGAACATAGCATTTTACCATGAAATTATTCTAAACCGCGGAAGCGATCTAATACTCCGCAGATTAAGAAGCACTTAAAAAACACTTTCCTAATCTCGAAACGATAACAGATGCCCAAGACCACGATAACATCACATAAAACTTCCCGGACCTTATGAACAGTCCACTAAAAAGTCGCCACATGGTCTCACGATACTACCAACATTCACCTTCAATCACATCGTAACCCAGACTGCTAATGGAAAAAAAACATTTTCCTCTTTCCTCTCAATAATATTTCATCATATTTTTCTCAACAAACTTTCACACAAAACAACTGCTAACATGGCAGCCAGTTTCCAACTCGCGCTATCAACCTTTAAGGGCATGTGACCTGAATCTTTACTTGAGTAAAAATTGTAGTCCAGAGAAATATTAAATTAACCGTAACAATGATTGTTTAACACCAACGGACTGAAGTATTGTTTCTTCTTAGAAATACGGCGTTAGTCTCGAAAACGCGTTAAGTAAAATGACATCGGCGGCACATGATTCAACCTAACAACTCAAAGAGTGATCTCATCCTTCGATTTAAATTCGAGGTTTTATTTTTAAAACCTTTTTATAAAAATAATTTATGCTCAACGTTTGAATTTCTATTTCTAATTAATTTATCCATGAATATTTAAACGCGCAATTCAGCAATCTATTTTAAATTTCGGTACGATAATTTTAATTCAAAAACCACTATAGAGCTTAGGGGATAATTGAGAAAATAGAAAAAAAAAGAAAAAAAATACGTATATATACAGGGCGTTCAAACACACACGACATGTCTTCTTGAGTAGTTGGCATTTGGATTAACTATGAGCATAGATGAGCCAGAGCTTCCACAACAGTAACCATAGCTTTTGAAGTTGTCGCTTTGTCCACTCCACTGAGTTCTCCCACAACTGTCAACAGTGTTCTAGTAGCCAGAAACCTAAGCGTTATCAGAACCACATCACCTGGAGACAATGCATGATTTCTACGAGTGTCCATCATATCAAAATATAATGAAGACACCTACACACTGTACGTGTTTGTATGTGGAGTAAATTCTAAAGCAATTTTGCCAATTATATAACTCACAACCACTTTTGCCAAACGAAATATTTGTTTGAATTCCAAATCATTCCATTTTTCAAAATGATTTACCCTTTCACTAAGTTTAGAGGAGCTGTTTAATACAATCTCGATCGATTCAAGAAAACCTTCTATACCTTTAACATCCACCAAAGCCATTTTTATATTTAAATAATTATAATATTTATACTACACAATTTTTCTTATAAACACAAAAACCAGCAATTGACAGATGAAGAAAAAGTAAGGTTAGAAATGCTTAATCCTAGGGTAACCTGCACTATTTGGCGGTATAACCCTGGGTTACCTCTAACTCAACGTAATCGTTGATTAACTTTTAACTTTCCTGCATGATTCGAGGTTAGTAATAACTCTACGTTAACTCGAGATGATACCCTAAGAGTGTTGAACGTTAAATCTTTTGAAAACCTTTATCGTGTTATTGAAATATGTGATTTAATCGCTATATCTAACTTGGTTTTTAATTTTCAATCAAAGTGAAACTATTCGTACATCTAATACTTAAGCGAGTCTGGTACTGAATTAAATTTAAAATATACACGTCTGCAGTGACGCTGGGGTCTCTATTTGTTTGTAATAGTCACTGTTCAATATTAATGGAACACTATGTATGTCTCAACAGTTTCTAATATAAGTAATAAATGAACGTATAGTTCTGTCAAACTCTTCAGGTACCAATAATTTATTGAGTGCAAAAAGCAACAAAAATGATCTTAATAATCGAAACATGAGCAACTGTATCTTTGTTTTGTTTCCGTACAGTTCTTAAAAATATTGCTATCCTACATTTGGATTCTTCATAGATTTTCTATCATAAAAATAAATCTCATAAGGAGGTTGGTTATCTTCCATAGCCCAAACGCTTCCGCTTCTACCATATGTTATAGTATATACAACACCTTTTGCCAGGTTACTCACCCTGTAAGTAATTGCTTTAATCGTGGCGATAGCTCACATTTTGACACTTACGTTTGAATTGTAAAACTTTCTAAAGTCTTGATTGTCAAGTTTTTTATCAATGGATTTACATCATTTGCAACTGAGTTTTCCAAATGTACAAGTAAGTCCGTATCGGTAAATCCTGGACAGACTGTAATAATTCGTATTTCATTATTGTCGTAATAGGATTGGTCACCTAAAGAACGACCAAGACTCACAAGGAAGTGTTTAGTGCCGCTATAAACAGGAAATATTGGTACGCCTTTTATACCGGCAATTGAAGCCATGTTGACTATAACGCCACCTCTTCCTCCTTTTCTTTTACTCATATACTTAAATCCCAATAAAGTACCTCGAAGAGCCCCTATCTGTAACAGATCCGTCCGTTTCTTGCAATTCTTTACAAAAACAGTACTCACAATATTCACATCGATCATAGATTTCCAATTATTTTCATTAAGTATTCCAGCGTTATTTATGAGAATATCTAAACTTCCCCAATGATTTATTGAAATTTTGAATGCATCTACACAACGAAAACAATAAAAAAACAGTTAATGCGCTGAGAAATCATTATGGAGAATGTTTTACCTACTTTCAAATTGTTCGTCATCCGTTACATCTGCTGGTATAAAAATAACACTACCATACGTAAATTGTAGATTCAGGTCTTTTGCGGTTTGTCTGCCCTTGTCTATATTGGTATCAACAATAGTAACACCCTGTATAAATCTACTGTCATTGCATATCTATTAATAGTTATTTTAGATAGTTACCTTAGCTCCGTTTATTAAAAGCTGTGCAACGCACGCTTGACCAATCCCTTTGGCACCTCCTGTTACCAATACAGTTTTTCCTTTAACGTCATAATTGTTATACGCCAAAGAACCGTTTAAAATAGTTAGCGTTACAGTAAACGCATGAAGGAGGGACCTACTACTACTAGTCATTCTGTAATGATTACATATATCCGTTACACTACTATTTCAATGCTAAATTAGTGATTTAAGTATGAATATATTTGAAAAATTGTACACAATTAAATGATCTAAAGGTTCCTGGTAAAAATTACGAACACCTTCAAATATATTCTCAGCATTTGAATTGTCTTTTCATATATATATATATATATATATATATATATATATAACAGTTTATTATTTAAATAAGTGAACAATTTTAATTTTTACATTAAATCAGTAGTAGGCTATGCATTGTGATGTAAGAAAATGTGGTGCATTTATCGACGAAGGTACTCAAATGGCCCTCCATTCCAATCCATAAATTTTTGGCAACAATTTATAATGGATCCTAGAGCATTAATAATACGAACGGGTTTTATTCTATTAAATGCTGCATGGATTGCTTCAAGAAGCGGTTCCTATGTGTCATTGGTTCGTTTATAGATTTCTGACTCTAGATTAAAAAAATCCGGAAGTGTCAGGTCTGGTGGGCTCGGCGGCCATCTAACAAGTCCTTATGTTCTGAGGCATCTATTTGGGAAGTTTATATTTAAATATTCCCTGACTTATGGCCGAGAGCACCATCTTGCTGAAAATATAGATTAGTTCGTTCATCCAAAGGTTCGTCATCAAGCAAATATAAAAGGTTAGTTTCTAGAATATTTAGGTATCCTTCAGTATTCAGCATTTTGCATTGTTCGACATTCATCGTTGACCCTAAAAAGCATAAACACAACACAACCTCAAAATTAATTGCACAAAGTAACACCGAAGTTCTAGGTAGAGCTCTCTCCTTAAAACTAGTGTATCAGTTTTAAATCAACGGCAAAAATCAGTTAACTCAAAATTAATAATTAAATTTATTTCACTTAGATGTGTAGCATTACGTCTTTCTTAAGCACAACAACATAAATTTAAATGCAAACAGGGAGGCAGTACAACCAAAAAAGAAAGCAAAGAATTTTCGCACAGCAATCAGAAAGAGTTAGGTTGCTACTATTCCTATAAAACCAATAGCAAAAGCGTAATTTAGAATTATTACAATTACCAAGAAATTTAAAGTAATTAATGTTCCACTATGTGGTTGAAGGCCGAAATAGTTAGAAACAAAGAGAATTGAATAGCTACCATTTTATCATAGAGTTTGTTGACACGTAAAGTTATAGCGTAGATATATACATAACATGAAGTATAAAACATGCATTAATCATTTAGCATAAACATCTATAAAATGTAGACATGGGTAACTCTATCTATAAGCAATCTAGTCCACACACTCACAAATATTAACATAGCTCTTGAATTACTCTGCATATTGTATAACAGTCTAGTTGAGTAAGTGACAACATTCAAATTTACCAACAGCTGATCACAACTAACAATAAGTATACAGTTGCAATTTTTTCCAAATTATTACATATGAAAATAGTCAACAAATTGAAACTAGTATTCACAAGTAAAGTTCATAATATTTCCGCTCAAGCGTATATAACATTTATCGTTACAGGAATATTATCTTGGTATATGTAATACCATTAAAAGTTCGAATAAAAGAAATCACCCACACAAAATTTAGAAGAACTGGAATGCGTTATAGTAACGAATTGCTCTTAAAATTCTACAGATTCACTACAGCAATTGTCGATATAGCGAGAGCTTCGTCACGAAAGTATAACAAGTAAAAGAAACTCACCAGGATGTTGATTGTGTATAATTACTTAACTGAGAATTTTACTATATATAAACCTATTTGTTTGTAGTAAGATATTGGTCTGATATGAAGTAGTAACCATAACGTATCTTAAACTTAACTATTAGAGACCATTTGCACGTTACATCACAACTGGGAAGAACGTTGACCCAGTGTAGTGGTAGAATCTTGAAGAACGAAGAAGAACGATAATAACCAATAGCCGAAAAACCCAGAGAAACCTTTATTTTAGAAACAGAGGTGATCAGTGTAAAAGAAATAAAGTGGTTTCGCTTGCCTCTTCATCCAACGAAAGCCTTGTTAGAAACTTTAAATCCGTAAACGAGACGACACTAACTGTAACTAGTATAATTTTATGATGGGGAGAGAAGGTAAAACCAGTAATCACTGTGTATAACTTCTACTAAGTAATGATTTCATAGCAGTTAAAGGGAATACCTCTCCCATATAAATTTTCTAACGCAAATTTTCGTGTTTTCTCAAAATGGCGGTTCAGCCACACAAGAAACCAGAAGGAAGAAGTTACATGATTATTTTTAACAACTGACATCATTCGGCCTTATTGCGATTTTAAACTTACTGGAAAATTGAATGTAGATAGATACACTATTGTCACATTGTCTAAGAAAATTGAAAAGGTTGAAAGATGTGTTGCCTAACAACAGGTACTAAAAATCCCAATTCGTACTAAGAAATCCGATCCTAAATTAACACGTTACAAATTCTTGCCTCATCGAACCATACAATTTTCTTATTAAAATTGGGAATTTCGTTACATTTATGTAAAAATCAACTGCAAAATTAAATTCTCTCATGATCTCCGGAGTGCAAATATTGTGCCAAGTGCATTTTATATGGAAGTAATATTTTTTTTCAATATCTTTTGAACCTTGGTTTGTGACACCCCAACTGCTCTTCCTATTGTTAAAGACATGGAATTTCCTTGCTGAAAATGAATTTGATTTTAATAACTTTATGATAAGTATGCAATTTTTAGCATAAAATTATTCCAGTAAGCGAAAGTTACTTGAAATTCACATTCCAGGAACCTAAGAACGTTTATTATTTCTTTTTCTTTATTTTCCTTAGTACATTCAACAGGTCTCGGTTTACTAAAGCTTCCATAATTCTTCATATTATTTTCTAGTCTTTTAAAAATATCAGCGAACGGTTGCTGCCTCTCAGGGTAACGTAGAAAATATAAGTTTAGGGCATTTTCGTAAACTATTTTATCTAACAGAAAATTCGAAACACGTTGCTGTCTCTCAATAAATAAAATTACTCATCCTGTTTTGTTTTCATGGCTACTAGATTTTGTCCATAGCATCCTAAACTATTTATTAAGTAGGTATTGTTAGACATCGTAGGATTATCAAGAAAAATTAAGAAGATGCTCTAAACTTATAATATGCATATTACTCTGAGGGGCAGTAGTCATCAGGCAACAATGTAAACTTTCAATTCGTTTCCTTACCTCATAATGCATGGCCTACTGCTGAATTAGTATAAAAATTAGAATTGTTCACTTATTTAAATAATAAACTATATTAAATGTGATATGTATGAAAAGATAATTAAAAATGAAACGACTTGGGCTAAAGATATACATGGTGCTCCATTTAAAATGAGAAAGTTGTGTGTGATAACTTTTTAACTTAAACCCGTTAGATGCGATTTTTGGACGGCATACTATTCTAATTAGAAAATAAGGGACTTTCATAGGAACCATTTTCTTCTATTGTTGGTAATAAAACGTACAGGGGACAAATTTAAAATCGACTATTTTTCGTTTTACCCCCTTATCTTCTAAAGCAGCAAATATTTCAAAACTCTACTTTTACCATTTTCAGTTTCTCCCAAATACATCTCATAACATTAGTTTTTTCATAAGTTCAATAATTACCGAGATAACCAGTAAAAGTGTCGAAAATGGGTAACCCTGTACACTGTGCATGCTTGCACATTACAGATACGGCAGTCTTGTTTAGTATGAGTGTAGTAAAACAGCTGATGCACTGACTGCTAATCTACAGCTGATAAAGGTTGATGCTTTGCTGTTAGTTTAAATTGTGGTTATGTTTGTGTTGAATTCTTCTGTGCTGCTTGATTTTTAGTTTACAGCACTGATATTATATTTTAACTGTATTGTCTATGATTCCATCTTGTATATGTATCAAGATCTAAGGATTCAATACAACGTGCTTTAGCCTTAACTAAATGTGGGGACAATAACACTGATCAAGGGCGAACTCACTCTTTCATCTTTTTAATTGTGTCATCATAGATGAAAGTTACCAATCAATTAACTGCGTGAATGTTTCATCTATTAAAAATACTGTAGATAACTGTAGTAACATTTATTTTGTGAAATATCAAAACATCAAATGTTGTTAACGTAGGTCTAAGCATACATGATGCTGATGAGAACTCCGAATGCCTAGTTGACTTAGGCTTAAATACACAATCTGTGGATGAAAAATTTGGTACTACCTCTTTAAATGAAGATGAAGCTAACCACAATTCACAAATAGGCATAAACTTTACCAATATATCTAGGAATAATGTGTCTGAAGATACTGAGCAGCGGGGCCTATCTAATGATAATATTTCACCAGATAACTGTAGTAACATTTATTTTGTGGAATATCAAAACGTCAAATGTTGTTAACATAAGTCTAAGCATACATGATGCTGATGAGAACTCCGAATGCCTAGTTGACTTAGGCTTAAATACACAATCTGTGGATGAAAAATTTGGTACTATTTCTTTTAATGAAGATGAAACTAACCACAATTTACAAATAGGCATAAACTTTGCCAATACATCTAGGAATAATGTACCTGAAGGTACTGAGCAGCTAGGCCTACCTAATGCCATTATTTCACCAGTATCTCCTGATAGGTCCCGTGAGGTATGCCTTTTCAATGAAGCACATGACATAACCCATCCAGAAGGTTTAGTTGAATTAGACGTAAACACACAATCTGTCGATGAAAACTTTGACACTATTTCTTTTAATTAAAATCAAATTAACCACAATTTACAAATAAGCCCAAACTTGATTGCCGGTACATCTAGGAATCATATGGATAAAGATACTGAACAGCTGGATCTATCCAATGACATTATTTCACAAGTTGTATCTGCTGATAGGCCCAGGAAGACATGCCTAGTCAATGATGGACACGATAAAGCCCATCCAGAATTAGAGCCTGTCCCTGTTACAGCAGGGAAAAGAAGAAGAAAATTCCATACAAGTGATTAGGAAAGAAAAAAGGTTAAATTAGGGAACCTAAAATTAGAGCACTGCGGACAGGCCTTGCCATTGCAAAAAAGTTCAGTGAAAAATTAGGTGATAACCAAAGAAATAAAATTATACAATTTTGGGACTGTTCATGGCCAGAGAGATGAGCTTTCATACTCAACTTGTGTGCATTGCGATGAAGTTAACTCTGAACAGAATTTGAAACAAAATACTTTTATTTATTTTTTATAAGATAATAGTGACAACAATGAAGGTTGTAAAATTTTCTATTTAACAATAATGGATTATAAAAAACTAATGATAGGGTATTACATGATGTTTTGACTACAACTCCAAAAGGAAGTATAAGACCACCATCAGACATAAGAGGTAAACAGCCTTCGGTAAACAAGGGCCCTCATTTAGAATATATATTACTATAGCGTGAACATGTACCACAAGCAAGATACCTACCAAGTGATGGGACTATAAGTTTTATGCATTTAGACATGTGAGGAGTTTAAATTACACAGCCATACGAAATCCACTATTGACGAAAGGTGTGAAACTTGCAAAATGTGGCTTTTTCAGCAGCTCTACAAAAGATAATAATTTTCCCAAGAATCGATGTGTTTAAGAGTGTCTGATTTACTCCTTGATTATAATTGACATGTAAGAATTTTGTGATATGGATTGGTAATTGTTCAGCACCGGTCAACCTTACCTAGGGGACATTGTAAAAGTGAAAGCGATACGAGGTACGTACACTGCAGTATAAATGTGACTATGATGAAAAATAACCTTTACCCAAGCAATGCCCCAAGGGTTTACGGATAGTGAAAAAATAGTGTCTTCTAAAACCATTGAACTCAGTTTTACCAGAAAATAGAAGAGCCTTTTGAGAAAGCCTGTCAGAACATTGTAGAGAAAAATTATTGTCACCAAGAGATCAGAGTAGATATACTATACCGATCCTAACGCACTTTTGTCACTTGATTTGTCACCAGATTTGGAAAAGTCACCGCTACAAGGTTCACTTGGCAGAACGTTTTCAAGGCTGGTAACACTGCCGAGTCTCTTCAAGGTACCTGCTTGAAGGTCGCTCTCATTGCTAAGGTTAAGTTCTTAACGTACACACAACTTCAAGGTCACGGTTTATTTTTAGGATTTCAAGGTTATGTATAGGGATCAACCTTCTCTTTTGTCAAGGTCACAAGTTCAGGGTTAAATTGGGGGTATATAGGAGGATGCTCTGCCACCAAGAAATCAAGGTCGATTCTAAATATAACATTGATGGGAAATGTCAAGACCAACGTTCATTAATCTTTTCAAGAACACGCCCCCATCAATTCTAGGAAGCTCATTGACCTCTGTCTCAAGCCCTTAGGTGTTAATTAAGTTATTACAATTCTCAAGGTTAGGGGTATCATACAGATAGTTGTCTGTGCTAAGAATGTTTCAAGGTCATCAAGAAATTATTGGAAGTTTACTTTTCAAGGTCACGCCCGCAGCATAGTTCATTGACCTCAAGTGGTTCCGTTCCTAAATACAGATAGACGTTTTCCAAATGCAGATATCCGTTTCTCAAAACAGGGCATCTGTTTCGCAACACAGGTAGCCGTTTCCTCCCATTTCAAGGTCACACCTCTGAGAGAAGAACAAAGGCGATCCATTATTCTGGCCGAGTAGGGTCATAATTCCTTAAAATAGATTGTTGTCTAGATCAATTTCCAGCTACCACGACTATTTCAGGCTCAATTCTGAAAAACTAATTTTCAAAAACAAAGGCAATTCAGCAGACGCTTCAAGGTTATCTAACAAAAAAAAAAATTTTATAAAAGTTGTAATTTATTAACCACAATATTCATTTATATACAAACAAAAGTTTGATGTACTACCTTTCATTAACCTCCAAAAACTAACTTATAAATTAGTAAAACTGAAGAACAAAAAATTATTTCTACTTAATTGTCGGAAGAATAATATTTTACCTCATTTCTTGAATTTCAAACTTAAAGTTCACCGTGAGAATTCTGATGAACATATAAACGCACAAATTAAAAAAGTTCGTTTAAAATTTCAACAACAAATCTTAAACATCATTATCCAAAACACACACATGGCTGAAAAAAACCTCTGGAATAAGTTTACCAACTATGAAAATTACATAGCTGCTAATTATAATCAAGACACTAATGAAAAATTCTTTCAATTACTTAAACACAAAAAGGAAATTCTATTTAACAAAATTAAACAGAAAAACATCAAGAAGATTAGTAAACTTACACACAAAAACTTTATTTCACCAAATATTAACTCTAATTGGATAGTTAATTTAAGTAATGTTAAAATTCCTAATAATGTTCATTTTGTGTTACAGCAAGATCCTAAAACTACTTTATGTAATAACAGCATTCCCATTCCACAGATCTTAGCTGATACTGAATTTATCATTAAGGATTTGGACACTGACTCTAAAAATGAAATACGTAATAAAACTGCCAATATTATCACTAATCATATTAACAACAATAAAAACAGAACACGCTCATCTATTAATGCTGTTAATGGCTATATCAATGAAACAAAAAATTTTATCAAAAAGCATCCGGATTTAATCATAACCAAAAGCGACAAAGTTAATAAAACTGTCATACTCCACACTAAAACATATGAAGATAAGATGGAAAATCTACTTAATGACAATACTACGTATTCAAAATTGAATCATGATCCCACTGGTAAAATCGAAAAAAAGGTTAATGATATCCTTCAAAAGTGTAGAACAGAGCAACAAATAGATGAACGTACCTATAAAAATTTAAAAAGTAAATTCTCAGTACCACCTAAGATATATGGATTACCTAAATTACATAAAGATAACATACCTTTAAGACCTATTATTTGCAATATCCAGTCGCCAACCTACAAACTTTCAAAATTCCTAACCAAAATACTTTATAATATTACAGGTAAATCAGTTTTCCATACCAAGGATTCTTGGTCGCTTCACAAATTTGTCAAAAATCATTACGTTCCAAAAAACTACAAACTTATAAGTTTAGATGTCCAATCTTTGTTTACCAATATACCTACGGAATTAGCAATTAAATGTATTATTGATAAATGGAATGAAATTTCAAAATTTACAAACCTCTCACAAGAAAATTTTGTCAACGCAACTACATTAATTTTAAACTCAACTTACTTTCAATATAAAATTTATTTTACAAACAAACGTTTGGCACGGCAATGGGTAGTCCTCTTTCTTCCACAATTGCTAATTTGGTAATGGAATATATTGAAAATAAAATATTGGACGATAATTATTGGAACGACAAAATTAATTTCTACAAAGGTATGTTGATGACTGCATTTTGCTAATTAATCCTTTATACATTGACTCTTTACTCTCACACTTTAACAACTGTCATCCTCCTATACAATTTACTATTGAAATTGAAAACAACCAAAAACTTAATTTTTTAGATGTCACTTTAATCAATGATGGGAATAGTATTATCACCAATTGGCACACTAAAAGCATTTGGTCTGAAAGATACCTCAATTTTAATTCCTTGAATTACATGAACTTCAGGATAAATGTTGTTAACGCGCTAGTTGATCGAGCATTTATTCTTTCTCACCCAAAATTTAGACCGGAAAATATCGAAAAAGTTAAAATCGCACTTACTAAAAATAATTTTCCATTACTATTCATTAACAAACACATTAAAAAGCGTATTAAGTGGATACAGAATAAACATAAATTTAAAAACACAAACAATGATAACCCAAAACAAAAAAAATTCTTTACTTTACCTTATATTCCGAATGTTACCACAAAATTAAAAAGATTATTCTTAGTAAGACTCAGCATAAAGATCACATAACGTTTAAAATTTCAATACCATCAATTATTTTCACACCAAACTTAAAACTAGGATGCCAGATGACGATAAAACAAATTTAATTTACAAAGTTGAATGTAATGACTGCTCTAAATCATATATTGGTCAAACGTCACTTTTTGAAAAACGTATTAGCCAACACCGTTATTCTATCAAAATTAAACGTAATGATACCGCCCTTTGCAATCATTACTTACAAACAGGGCATTCTTTCAATTTCAATTGCAAAAAAATTCTTGCCCAAGAAAGTAATTACCATAAAAGGTTATTCATGGAAATGTTTTATATTCAAAAACATGACTCTATTAACCACAAAATGGACATTAATAATTTAAGTAACATATATCTCAATATCATTAAAAATAAGTAAATGTAACCATAGTGTTTAGTTACTTTTAAGTTGTAATTAGTTTTTAAGTTGCCGTCTTGTGTTTCAACCAAGTTGGTATTTATACTTGCACTTTCTGACATTTCTATATGTGTAGCATACTGTAATAAGACACGTTCTTTCTTTAATATCAAGTGCTAAGGGATAATATTAAATTCTTTTGGAAATTTCTTTTATCATCATTTAATCATGGGGGTTTACAGTTTGCCCGTTTTGACGGTAAGATTTTAATTGTATTCATTCAAATAAAATTTTTTAACTGATACAAACTTTTCATTCTGTTATAGGGGATTAACGTTGAACCACTTGTTCCATCGAAAATAGTAGTTCCGTTAAAAATCATTATGTAATACTGTTTATAAATAATTCATCTGCATATTTCATGTTATTCGTTCATTTATGGTAAGTTCAAAATGAATTTAATAACTTTTTAGCCAATATTTGTTATACTAATTAGGAAATATTTATTGTAGATCATTATGTTAACTAGTTAGTTTTAAAGAACCCTTTTAATGTTTCTGAAGAAGGGAATAATATTCCTGAAACGTACGTAAAACAAATATATATTTTTTACCTGCAACGATGTAGTAATTTCTTACATTTATGCAATGTTTATGAAATGGAACAAACTTTGAACTGGTAACCGCTAAGGCTGTCGACCGAACCAGAAATGAATTTACAGTTCAAAAATTTCACATTCCAGGAAAAGGTACCATTTGTCATTTATGCCGATTTAGAAAGTATTTTAGGAAAGTGTACAAATGGTGTCGAAGGTAATACTCTATTTCACTCCAAACATATACCTTTCAGCATTGCTTACTATTTGAAGGGGCCATGCAATGATGCAGTATTGAAAAGTTGTCAGACTATTTGGAGGATAGTAAAAAAATGATTACCCGCGCTAATTGCAGCAATGATGAGGAATTTTCTCTACTAGTTCGCAAAGGTGTGTTTCCTTATGAGTATATTGATACTTGGGAGAAACTAAGCGATACCATGCTGCTGCCCAAGGGAGCATTTTTTAGTCATCTTAATAATGAGGGAATTAGTAATGAGAGTTTTGCACATGCGGTTAACGTTTGGAACAAATTTAGTATTAAATGCTCGGACTTGTATCTAAAAACAGACGTTCTACTGTTAGCAGATATTTCGAGAACTTTCGGCAACCTTGTTTAAGTACTTACAAGCTTGATGCTCTGCACTATTATACAGCCCCTGGTTTAGCATTCGATGCTATGCTTAAAATTACACGAGTAAAGTTAGAACTATTTACAGATATTGATGTGCTAATTCTTATTGAAAGAGGGATTAGAGGTGGTGTAGCTCAATGTTCAAATCGGTATGCTAAAGCTAACAATAAATACATAGGGGAAACATTTTATCCCACCTCTGAAAGTGTGTATTTAATGTACTACGACGTAAATAATTTATATGGAGCCGCCATGTCAGAATTTCTACCATTTGGCGATTTTTATTTTGTTCATGAAGCTAATTTTGAAACTTTAGATTTAATAAACAGTGATATACCGCTGGCACCCGAACATATGGTTCCACCCAAATCTGCATCCAAAATGAAAAAATTACTGCTTACATTGTATCCAAAACGTAATTATGTAATTCATTACAGAAATTTGAAGGTATATTTAAAATATGGATTAAGTGGGTAAAAGTACACCGTATATTATGTTTTAAACAGTCCCTATGGTTAAAAAAATATATCGATTTAAATACTCCCATGCATCAGCAATCTCAAAATGAATTTGACAAAAATTTTGTATAAATTAATGATTAACAGTGTTTTCGGGAAACTGATGAAAAATGTACGTAAGCATAAGTATATACGTTTAGGAACGAAATGGGAGGGCCGCTGTGGTGCTTACATAGCAAAACCAAATTTTCATAGTTGTACAATATTTGATAATGATATGCTTATTACTCAAATGAATAAGCTAGAAGTACATTTCAATAAACCTATATATGCGCAATTCAGTATTTTAGACGTTTCAAAACTTATTTCAATAATTTTCATTACGGTTACACGATACCCAAGTTACGGATAGTCTCATATATGCCTTTTCAGTTCTCGATATCTATGAATGTATTAAAAAGGACATTGATAAATATGATACATCTGATTATAGTCCCGACAACATTTTTGGATTCCCATTAGTAAATAAAAAAGTCCCCGGCTTAATAAAAGATGAAAATCATGACGAAATTATGGTTGAATTTGTAGGACTTCGAACCAAAATGTATGCGTGAGGCAGATCACGATAAGTGATTATAAACAGGTTTTATTTGATGGTGGCGTAATAAGGCGCTATCAATATCTCATAAGATCAAAGAAACATGATGTGTTTACCATCAAACAAAATAAAGTCATACTTAATCCTTATGACGATAAGCGCTTAGTAAATTTCGATTTCACTGATACTAGACCTTGGAGGTATAACTTTCAGTAAACAATGAGCAGCCTTGAAGACAAATCGCAGGAAGAACTGTACTACAGTAGTGATCAAATATACAGAAAGTACCTGAAGTGTTCTTTGACCTCCCCTGAAAGCTACACATTTATGCTGAATGTATTGCAACATATTGTTAATCTTGATGAGTGATATAACTGTGTGCTATAAACTCAAAGTGTGCAAATGAAGTTATTATTAAGACATTATTTGATAGAAAAATTGACTTAGACAATACCATTAAAAGTTTTATGAAATTGTGTGCCGATAAAGGTTCATTCATTTGTAATGAAGTAGATATGGTCTTAGATGACATGAATTTACTTGGTGACATACCCCTTAAAATGTACATATACAAGTTAATATGGGATGATTCATTGTGTACTTCGACAAATGTTAGGATAGAAAATATTGTTTATAAAGACACTTTTTCTATTATAGGTGAATGAATTGCGACGGCAGTATATTATGCTAATTACAGGTACCTCGCTATTTTGATTGAGGTATTATTAAAGCAAAACGTTACATATAAGTTTCAAACGTGGGAAAATGAGGAACACTACAAAATTTACCGCTGGATATTAGAACACATCGAGTGAAGTGAAACAAATTCATGTTTCGGATGGACATGTGGATCAGATTCGGGAAAATGGCCATCCAGTAATTTAAACGATTATAGTAATACTTTAGGTTTACTATATAAGATGATGTAATATTTAAAAATAAAATACAATTACCTTTTTTTTTGTGTTTTTATTTCACCTAAAAGTTACAAACTATTCCTATAGCTACATTATAAAACTAAATCGTCTTTATTGATCCATACTCTTTTATCCAATCCCCACCACTTTACGAATAACTTATTCGTGGAGCGAAACACTTTTTCCACCAGGTACACATCGGGATACTTGTTTTCTGTAATTCGTGTTTATAAAAGCCTTCCAGTACAGGTGATCCTTTCATGTCTTTCAACATGTAGGTGGTTGGGTTAATAATGCTAACTTTCGCAATCTTAAATAGTTCCCTTGACCAATTGGGGGTGTATCCTTTGGCGAAAATACGGTTAAATTTACTGATTCGTAAAATATCAACCACACAATAGCGATTCATATCAACTGTTTTTATGTGAGAGTAGGCCTGTAGCTTTGTATGATTACCGACATTTTTGGGCTTCATTCCTGTAGTTCTATGCTTACGACTGTTATCCGTCGTTACGGTGTCAATTGTATCAATTCATTTGCATTTATTCATCTTGTAAGTTGAAGGACTTATATAGAGCAGACTTAATGGTCCTGTTAACACGTTCTGTAATTGCTGCCTTCTTGTGCTATAGATTGACTCCATAACGCTGCATTAGATTAGTAAAATACTCATTGTAGAATTCTTTCCCTACATCTGTCTGCAAATTGGAAGGTTTCCGACTCGTTTTGAAGATTGTTTGCATGACCTTGGCAATTTCAATGCCCGTTTTCGTTTTTAATCCTTTGGTTTACAAGTATTTAGAAAAACTGTCAATAACCACTTGTAGCCCTTATTTTGTGTGGCAAATGTGTTAAATTCGGCCAAATCTGCTTACCAAAGGCCATCAAACCGGTAATTATTGTGCGCCTTCGTTTAAAATTTTTTTTTGCGGGATTGTGCAATTCGTTGACGAGTTGTAAATTGGACATAGTACTAATTTATCCACAATTTCTTTATGTTGATGTAGTTTTTGCGGCAGAGTTTCCTTTAAAAGCTTTCTGAACTGATTGTAGACAAAAATCAAGGTATCCTTTACTTATAGCAACCATCTTCTTCCGGGCCCGCCAACTGTGTCAAATGGTTTCCATCCAAATTCAATCTTGTCGATAAATAGTATTGCTTGGTGATGAAATCTTGAAGATCTATAGGATTGGCAATATTGCTGAGTCTCTTATTCTCGATATCGAATTGACTATCATCAGTAAGTTGAAACTGAGGGGTTAATTTCGTAAATTGATACTGGGCATCTGGCTGTCTAAATTTGTCAAGGAACATTTCACTTATATTACGTCGGCATCAATGCATCCCCATTTATATTGTTTAGAAAACGAGTGTTTGGTCTTTCACATCTTCACACAGTTCTTCTACAATTGATATATCATTTACGACAAAGAGTTTAATTTTTAGGTACGAGGCGTTAAGGTTTAGAGTCGTTAAGAAATCTTCAATTTACAGGATATCGGTTACATTGATAACGATTGATAGTTTCTTTGGGTGATGCAATTCTTCCGACGGCTCTCGAGTTTGATTCGTGTTGGCACGTATTAAGAAATTTAAGTAATCTTTTTTATTATTGGATAATTAGCATAGAAGGGAGATGATATTGAAGATGGCGAAGTCTGAATGATGCGGAAGTCAGTCTTGTTAAGTATAAAGTAGTGGTAAAGCTCTTGTTTACGGCTCTGCCTCGCACACCAAGATTTGGTTGTTTGGAGGTAATAAACTATTTCGCATCTTTATCTGGAGGTTAAGTGAAGTATACTGCGGTAGTCTGTCCGTTACCCTTGATTTGGGAGATAGTTTTATAATATCGTTCCTCCCGCATCACTTTATCGTTATCGTTGTCGTGCAGAGATATTTTATGGTCCTGGACTCGGTGTTGGATAAGTGCCTGTCATTAATTCCTCTTGGAGTTCTATAGCGTCTTGTGTGAGTATCAATAGCAATATAGTTCAGGTTTTAAATTTTTGACGGCTTCGTATGTACAGCTGAACCGATAACAAATAATTCGCTGTAATTAAATGAGCTTTTTGATGTTTTAAAATAATAAGTGTTATTCAGAACTTGTATATAGTAAAGCAATAAAATTTTACCGAAGTATAAACATTAGTGTCCTATTGCTGATGTCGCCGCAGAGAGCATCCTCTGGGGTTTCCACTAGGTGTTTGTATAACAAAGGGGCTACTCCCAAATTACGGTAAACATTTCTGTGCTTTTTTTTTGTTCTGCTGTGATGACAAATTTTAATAAATTTTGGTGTATTTTATTATTTTCGTATGTGTTCTAACGATTGAATACGCTGTCGTTTGAGACTAACGTCATATTATTTTATCGTTTATGTTTTAATACAAGCGTATTCGTCCGTTCTATAATCCATATTTATTTATGTTTGTTTTTTATTGTTATACTGATGAGTTGTATCGGAATTATATGTGTCTAATGTGTTACAAGGAGAACGCAATTTACTTGTTTGCTGTGCTGGCACAGTACAGTAAATTTTAGTAAAGGCCGACGTTGAAACTAGCTAGTATCACCGCTTATTAGGCAAATGAAATGATGTAAATGAATAGAATGAAATTATTTATGTAGCAATTGTGTCGATACCTCGATGGTGGTTCTTCTTTTTATTATTTACTCCTATAATACATATCTTTATCTGCAGTGACGCTGGGGTCTCTATTTGTTTGTAATAGTCACTGTTCAATATTAATGGAACACTATGTATGTCTCAACAGTTTCTAATATAAGTAATAAATGAACGTATAGTTCTGTCAAACTCTTCAGGTACCAATAATTTATTGAGTGCAAAAGCAACAAAATGATCTTAATAATCGAAACATGAGCAACTGTATCTTTGTTTTGTTTCCGTACAGTTCTTAAAAATATTGCTATCCTACATTTGGATGCTTCATAGATTTTCTATCATAAAAATAAATCTCATAAGGAGGTTGGTTATCTTCCATAGCCCAAACGCTTCCGCTTCTACCATATGTTATAGTATATACAACACCTTTTGCCAGGTTACTCACCCTGTAAGTAATTGCTTTAATCGTGGCGATAGCTCACATTTTGACACTTACGTTTGAATTGTAAAACTTTCTAAAGTCTTGATTGTCAAGTTTTTTATCAATGGATTTACATCATTTGCAACTGAGTTTTCCAAATGTACAAGTAAGTCCGTATCGGTAAATCCTGGACAGACTGTAATAATTCGTATTTCATTATGGTCGTAATAGGATTGGTCACCTAAAGAACGACCAAGACTCACAAGGAAGTGTTTAGTGCCGCTATAAACAGGAAATATTGGTACGCCTTTTATACCGGCAATTGAAGCCATGTTGACTATAACGCCACCTCTTCCTCCTTTTCTTTTACTCATATACTTAAATCCCAATAAAGTACCTCGAAGAGCCCCTATCTGTAACAGATCCGTCCGTTTCTTGCAATTCTTTACAAAAACAGTACTCACAATATTCACATCGATCATAGATTTCCAATTATTTTCATTAAGTATTCCAGCGTTATTTATGAGAATATCTAAACTTCCCCAATGATTTATTGAAATTTTGAATGCATCTACACAACGAAAACAATAAAAAAACAGTTAATGCGCTGAGAAATCATTATGGAGAATGTTTTACCTACTTTCAAATTGTTCGTCATCCGTTACATCTGCTGGTATAAAAATAACACTACCATACGTAAATTGTAGATTCAGGTCTTTTGCGGTTTGTCTGCCCTTGTCTATATTGGTATCAACAATAGTAACACCCTGTATAAATCTACTGTCATTGCATATCTATTAATAGTTATTTTAGATAGTTACCTTAGCTCCGTTTATTAAAAGCTGTGCAACGCACGCTTGACCAATCCCTTTGGCACCTCCTGTTACCAATACAGTTTTTCCTTTAACGTCATAATTGTTATACGCCAAAGAACCGTTTAAAATAGTTAGCGTTACAGTAAACGCATGAAGGAGGGACCTACTACTACTAGTCATTCTGTAATGATTACATATATCCGTTACACTACTATTTCAATGCTAAATTAGTGATTTAAGTATGAATATATTTGAAAAATTGTACACAATTAAATGATCTAAAGGTTCCTGGTAAAAATTACGAACACCTTCAAATATATTCTCAGCATTTGAATTGTCTTTTCATATATATATATATATATATATATATATATATATAACAGTTTATTATTTAAATAAGTGAACAATTTTAATTTTTACATTAAATCAGTAGTAGGCTATGCATTGTGATGTAAGAAAATGTGGTGCATTTATCGACGAAGGTACTCAAATGGCCCTCCATTCCAATCCATAAATTTTTGGCAACAATTTATAATGGATCCTAGAGCATTAATAATACGAACGGGTTTTATTCTATTAAATGCTGCATGGATTGCTTCAAGAAGCGGTTCCTATGTGTCATTGGTTCGTTTATAGATTTCTGACTCTAGATTAAAAAAATCCGGAAGTGTCAGGTCTGGTGGGCTCGGCGGCCATCTAATAAGTCCTTATGTTCTGAGGCATCTATTTGGGAAGTTTATATTTAAATATTCCCTGACTTATGGCCGAGAGCACCATCTTGCTGAAAATATAGATTAGTTCGTTCATCCAAAGGTTCGTCATCAAGCAAATATAAAAGGTTAGTTTCTAGAATATTTAGGTATCCTTCAGTATTCAGCATTTTGCATTGTTCGACATTCAGCGTTGACCCTAAAAAGCATAAACACAACACAACCTCAAAATTAATTGCACAAAGTAACACCGAAGTTCTAGGTAGAGCTCTCTCCTTAAAACTAGTGTATCAGTTTTAAATCAACGGCAAAAATCAGTTAACTCAAAATTAATAATTAAATTTATTTCACTTAGATGTGTAGCATTACGTCTTTCTTAAGCACAACAACATAAATTTAAGTGCAAACAGGGAGGCAGTACAACCAAAAAAGAAAGCAAAAAATTTTCGCACAGCAATCAGAAAGAGTTAGGTTGCTACTATTTCTATAAACCCAATAGCAAAAGCGTAATTTAGAATTATTACAATTACCAAGAAATTTAAAGTAATTAATGTTCCACTATGTGGTTGAAGGCCGAAATAGTAAATAAACAACGAAAATTGAATAGGTACCCTTTTATCATAGCGTTTGTTGGCACGTAAAGTTATAGCGTAGATAAATATACATAAAATGAAGTATAAAACATGCATTAATCATTTAGCATAAACATCTATAGAATTTAGACATGAGTGACTATCTATAAGCAGTCTAGTTCACACACGCACAAATATTAACATAGCTCGTGGAGTACTATGCATATTGTATAACAGTCTAGTTGGGTAAGTGTCAACATCCAAATTTACCAACAGCTGATCACCACTAACAATAAGTATACAGTTGCAATTTTTTCCAAATTATTACATATGAAAATAGTCAACAAATTGAAACTAGTATTCACAAGTAAAGTACATAATATTTCCCCTCAAGCGAATATAATATTTATCGTTATAGGAATATAATCTCGGTAGATGTAATGCCATTAAAACTTCGAATACAAGAAATCACCCACACAAAATTTAGAAGAACAGTATTATACTTAGAACTGGAACACGTTATAGTAACGAATTGCTCTTAAAATTCTACAGGTTCACTACAGCAATTGTCGATATAGCGAGAGCTTCGTTGCGAAAGTATAACAAGTAAAGAAACTCACCAGGGTGTTGCTTGTGTATAATTACTTAACTGAGAATTTTACTATATATAAACCTATTTGTTTTAGTAATATATTGGTCTGATATGAAGTAGTAACCATAACGTATCTTAAACTTAACTATTAGAGACCATTTGCACGTTACATCACAACTGGGAAGAACGTTGACCCAGTGTAGTGGTAGAATCTTGAAGAACGAAGAAGAACGATAATAACCAATAGCCGAAAAACCCAGAGAAACCTTTATTTTAGAAACAGAGGTGATCAGTGTAAAAGAAAGAAAGTGGTTTCGCTTGCCTCTTGATCCAACGAAAGTCTTGTTAGAAACTTTAAATCCGTATACAAGACGAAACTAACTGTAACTAGTATAATTCTATAATGGGGAGAGAAGGTAAAACCAGTAATCTCTGTGTATAACTTCTATTAAGTAAAGATTTCATAGCAGTCAAAGAGAATACCTATCCATATAAATTTTCTAACGCAAATTTTCGTGCTTTCTCAAAATGGCGTTATTCAGTCACACAAGAAACCAGAAGGAAGAAGTTACATGATTATTTTTAACAAATGCCATCATTCAGCCTTATCGCGATTTTAAATTTACTATAAAATTAAAGGTAGATAGATACACGATTGTCACATTGTCTAAGAAAATTGAAAAGGTTGAAAGGTGTGTTGTCTAACAGGTATTAAAAATCCTAATTTGTACTAAGAAATCCGATCCTAAATTAACACGTTACAAATTCTTGCCTCATCGAACCATACAATTTTCTTATTAAAATTGAGAATTTCATTACATTTATGTAAAAATATACGGCAACATTCAATTCTCTCATGATCTCCGGGGTGCAAATATTGTGCCAAGTTTACTTTATATTGAAGTAATGTTTTTTTTCAATATCTTTTGTACGTTGGTTTGTGACACCCCAACTGCTCTTCCTATTGTTAAAGACATGGAATTTCCTTGCTGAAAATGAATTTGATTTTAATAACTTTATGATAAGTATGCAATTTTTAGCATAAAATTATTCCAGTAAGCGAAAGTTACTTGAAATTCACATTCCACGAACCTAAGAACGTTTATTATTTCTTTTTCTTTATTTTCCTTAGTATATTCAACAGGTCTTGGTTTACTAAAGCTTCCATAATTCTTCATATTATTTTCTAGTCTTTTAAAAATATCACCGAACGGTTGCTGCCTCTCAGGGTAACGTAGAAAATATAAGTTTAGGGCATTTTCGTTATTTCGTAAACCATTTTATCTAACAGAAAAATCGAAACACGTTGCGGTCTCTCAATAAATAAAATTACTCATCCTGTTTTGTTTTCATGGCAACTAGATTTTGTGCATAGCCTCCTAAACTATTTATTAAGTAGGTATTGTTAGACATCCTACGATTATGAAGAAAAATTAAGAAGATGCTCTAAACTTATAATATGCATATTACTCTGAGGGGCACTAGCCATGAGGCAACAATGTAAACTTTCAATTCGTTTCCTTACCTCATAATGCATGGCCTACTACTGATTTAGTATAAATATTAGAATTGTTCACTTATTTGAATAAAAAAACTATATTAAATGTTATATGTATGAAAAGGTAATTAAAAATAAAACGACTTGGGCTAAAAATATACATGGTGCTCCGTTTAAAATGAGAAAGTTGTGTGTGATAACTTTTTAACTTAACCCGTTAGATGCGATTATTGGACGGCATAATATTCTACTTAGCAAAATAAGAAACTTTCATAGGAACCATTTTCTTCTATTGTTGGTAATAAAACGTACAGGGGACAAATTTAAAATCGACTATTTTTCGTTTTCCCCCGTATCTTCTAAACCAGCAAATATTTCAAAACTCTACTTTTACCAGCTTCAGTTTCTCTCAAATACACCTATATTAGTTTTTCATAAGTTCAATAATTACAGAGATAACTAATAAAAGTGTCGAAAATGGGTAACCCTGTACACTGTGCATGCTTGCACATTACAGATACGGCAGTCTTGTTTAGTATGAGTGTAGTAAAATAGCTGATGCACTGACTGCTAATCTAGAGCTGTTAAAGGTTGATGCTTTGCTGTTAGTTTAAATTGTGGTTATGTTTGTGTTGAATTCTTATACGCTGCTTGATTTTTAGTTTACAGCACTGATATTATATTTTAACTGTATTGTCTATGATTCCATCTTGTATATGTATATGATCAAGATCTAAGGATTCAATACAACGTACTTTAGCCTTATCTAAATGCGGGGACAATAATACTGATCAAGGGCCAACTCACTCTTTAATCTTTTTAATTGTGTCATCATAGATGAAAGTGACCAATCAATTAACTCCGTACTTGTGAATGTTTCATCTATTAAAAATACTATAGATAACTGTAGTAACATTTATTTTGTGAAATATCAAAACATCAAATGTTGTTAACGTAGGTCTAAGCATACATGATGCTGATGAGAACTCCGAATGCCTGGTTGACTTAGGCTTAAATACACAATCTGTGGATGAAAAATTTGGCACTACCTCTTTAAATGAAGATGAAGCTAACCACAATTCACAAATAGGCATAAACTTTACCAATATATCTAGGAATAATGTGTCTGAAGATACTGAGCAGCGGGGCCTATCTAATGATAATATTTCACCAGATAACTGTAGTAACATTTATTTTGTGGAATATCAAAACGTCAAATGTTGTTAACATAAGTCTAAGCATACATGATGCTGATGAGAATTCCGAATGCCTAGTTGACTTAGGGTTAATACACAATATGTGGATGAAAAGTTTGGCACTATTTCTTTTAATGAAGATGAAACTAACCACAATTTACAAATAGGCATAAACTTTGCCAATATATCTAGGAATAATGTGTCTGAAGATACTGAGCAGCTAGGCCTATCTAATGTCATTATTTCACCAGTATCTCCTGATAGGTCCTGTGAGGTATGCCTTTTCAATGAAGCGCATGACATAACCCATCCAGAAGGTCTGTCAATGAAAACTTTGACACTATTTCTTTTAATTAAAATCAAATTAATCACAATTTACAAATAAGCCAAAACTTGATTGCCGGTACATGTAGGAATCATGTGGATAAAGATACTGAACAGCTGGATCTATCCAATGACATTATTTCACAAGTTGTATCTGCTGATAGGCCCAGGAAGACATGCCTAGTCAATGATGGACACGATAAAGCCCATCCAGAATTAGAGCCTGTCCCTGTTACAGCAGGGAAAAGAAGAAGAAAATTCCATACAAGTGATTAGGAAAGAAAAAAGGTTAAATTAGGGAACCTAAAATTAGAGCACTGCGGACAGGCCTTGCCATTGCAAAAAAGTTCAGTGAAAAATTAGGTGATAACCAAAGAAATAAAATTATACAATTTTGGGACTGTTCATGGCCAGAGAGATGAGCTTTCATACTCAACTTGTGTGCATTGCGATGAAGTTAACTCTGAACAGAATTTTAAACAAAATACTTTTATTTATTTTTTATAAGATAATAGTGACAACAATGAAGGTTGTAAAATTTTTTATTTAACAATAATGGATTATAAAAAACTAATGATAGGGTATTACATGATGTTTTGACTACAACTCAAAAAGGAAGTACAAGACCACCCTCAGACATAAGAGGTAAACAGCCTTCGGTAAACAAGGGCCCTCATTTAGAATATATATTACTATAGCGTGAACATGTACCACAAGCAAGATACCTACCAAGTGATGGGACTAAAAGTTTTATGCATTTAGACATGTGAGGAGTTTAAATTACACAGCCATACGAAATCCACTACTGACGAAAGCTGTGAAATTTGCAAAATGTGGCTTTTTCAGCAGCTCTACAAAAGATAATAATGTTGCCAAGGATCGATGTGTTTAAGAGTGTCTGATTTACTCCTTGATTATAATTGAGATGTAAGAATTTTGTGATATGGATTGGTAATTGTTCAGCACCGGTCGACCTTACCTAGGGGACATTGTAAAAGTGAAAGCGATACGAGGTACGTACACTGCAGTATAAATGTGACTATGATGAAAAATAAGCTTTACCAAAGCAATGCCCCAAGGGTTTACCTTACTGATAGTGAAGAAATACTGTCTTCTAAAACCATTGAACTCAGTTTTACCAGAAAATAGAAGAGCCTTTTGAGAAAGCCTGCCAGAACATTGTAGAAAAAAATTCTTGTCACCAAGAGGTCAGAGTAGATATACTATACCGGTCCTAACGCACTTTTGTCACTTGATTTGTCACCAGATTTAGAAAAAGTCACCGCTACAAGGTCACTTGGCAGAACATTTTCAAGGTTGGTAACACTGTCGAGTCTCTTCAAAGTCCCTGCTTCAAGATCGCTCTCATTGCTAAGGTTAAGTTCTTAACGTACACACAACCCGCTTCAAGGTCAGTTTATTTTTAGGATTTCAAGGTTATGTATAGGAATAAACCTTCTCTTTTGTCAAGGTCACACGTTCAGGGTTCAATTGGGGGTATATAGGAGGATGCTCTGCCACCAAGAAATCAAGGTCGATTCTAAATATAATATTCATGGGAAATGTCAAGGCCAACGTTCACTAATCTTTTTAAGGTCACGCCCCCATCAATTCTAGGAAGCTCATTGACCTCTGTCTCAAGCCCTTAGGTGTTAATTAAGTTATTACAATTCTCAAGGTTATGGATATCATACAGATTGTTGTCTGTGCTAAGAATGTTTCAAGGTCATCAAGAAATTCTTGGAAGTTTACTTTTCAAGGTTACGCCCGCAGCAAAGTTCATTGACCTCAAGTGGTTCCGTTCCTAAATACAGATAGACGTTTTCCAAATACAGATATCCGTTTCTCAAAACAGGGCATCTGTTTCGCAACACAGGTAGCCGTTTCCTCCCATTTCAAGGTCACACCTCTGAGAGAAGAACAAAGGCGATCCAGTATTCTGGCCGAGTAGGGTCATAATTCCTTAAAATAGATTGTTGTCTAGATCAATTTCCAGCTACCACGACTATTTCAGGCTCAATTCTGAGAAACGAATTTTCAAAAACAAAGGCAATTCAGCCGACGCTTCAAGGTTATCTAACAAAAAAAATATTTTTTATAAAAGTTGTAATTTATTAACCACAATATTCATTTATATACAAACAAAAGTTTGATGTACTACCTTTCATTAACCTCCAAAAACTAACTTATAAATTAGTAAAACTGAAGAACAAAAAATTATTTCTACTTAATTGTCGGAAGAATAATATTTTACCTCATTTCTTGAATTTCAAACTTAAAGTTCACCGTGAGAATTCTGATGAACATATAAACGCACAAATTAAAAAAGTTCGTTTAAAATTTCAACAACAAATCTTAAACATCATTATCCAAAACACACACATGGCTGAAAAAACCTCTGAATAAGTTTACCAACTATGAAAATTACATAGCTGCTAATTATAATCAAGACACTAATGAAAATTCTTTCAATTACTTCAACACAAAAAGGAAATTCTATTTAACAAAATTAAACAGAAAAACATCAAGAAGATTAGTAAACTTACACACAAAAACTTTATTTCACCAAATATTAACTCTAATTGGATAGTTAATTTAAGTAATGTTAAAATTCCTAATAATGTTCATTTTGTGTTACAGCAAGATCCTAAAACTACTTTATGTAATAACAGCATTCCCATTCCACAGATCTTAGCTGATACTGAATTTATCATTAAGGATTTGGACACTGACTCTAAAAATGAAATACGTAATAAAACTGCTAATATTATCACTAATCATATTAACAACAATAAAAACAGAACACGCTCATCTATTAATGCTGTTAATGGCTATATCAATGAAACAAAAAATTTTATCAAAAAGCATCCGGATTTAATCATAACCAAAAGCGACAAAGTTAATAAAACTGTCATACTCCACACTAAAACATATGAAGATAAGATGGAAAATTTACTTAATGGCAATACTACGTATTCAAAATTGAATCATGATCCCACTGGTAAAATCGAAAAAAAGGTTAATGATATCCTTCAAAAGTGTAGAACAGAGCAACAAATAGATGAACGTACCTATAAAAATTTAAAAAGTAAATTCTCATTACCACCTAAGATATATGGATTACCTAAATTACATAAAGATAACATACCTTTAAGACCTATTATTTGCAATATTCAGTCGCCTACCTACAAACTTTCAAAATTCCTAACCAAAATACTTTATAATATTACAGGTAAATCAGTTTTCCATACCAAGGATTCTTGGTCGCTTCACAAATTTGTCAAAAATCATTACGTTCCAAAAAACTACAAACTTATAAGTTTAGATGTCCAATCTTTGTTTACCAATATACCTACGGAATTAGCAATTAAATGTATTATTGATAAATGGAATGAAATTTCAAAATTTACAAACCTCTCACAAGAAAATTTTGTCAACGCAACTACATTAATTTTAAACTCAACTTACTTTCAATATAAAATTTATTTTACAAACAAACGTTTGGCACGGCAATGGGTAGTCCTCTTTCTTCCACAATTGCTAATTTGGTAATGGAATATATTGAAAATAAAATATTGGACGATAATTATTGGAACGACAAAATTAATTTCTACAAAAGGTATGTTGATGACTGCATTTTGCTAATTAATCCTTTATACATTGACTCTTTACTCTCACACTTTAACAACTGTCATCCTCCTATACAATTTACTATTGAAATTGAAAACAACCAAAAACTTAATTTTTTAGATGTCACTTTAATCAATGATGGGAATAGTATTATCACCAATTGGCACACTAAAAGCATTTGGTCTGAAAGATACCTCAATTTTAATTCCTTGAATTACATGAACTTCAGGATAAATGTTGTTAACGCGCTAGTTGATCGAGCATTTATTCTTTCTCACCCAAAATTTAGACCGGAAAATATCGAAAAGTTAAAATCGCACTTACTAAAATAATTTTCCATTACTATTCATTAACAAACACATTAAAAAGCGTATTAAGTGGATACAGAATAAACATAAATTTAAAAACACAAACAATGATAACCCAAAACAAAAAAAATACTTTACTTTACCTTATATTCCGAATGTTACCACAAAATTAAAAAGATTATTCTTAGTAAGACTCAGCATAAAGATCACATAACGTTTAAAATTTCAATACCATCAATTATTTTCACACCAAACTTAAAACTAGGATGCCAGATGACGATAAAACAAATTTAATTTACAAAGTTGAATGTAATGACTGCTCTAAATCATATATTGGTCAAACGTCACTTTTTGAAAAACGTATTAGCCAACACCGTTATTCTATCAAAATTAAACGTAATGATACCGCCCTTTGCAATCATTACTTACAAACAGGGCATTCTTTCAATTTCAATTGCAAAAAAATTCTTGCCCAAGAAAGTAATTACCATAAAAGGTTATTCATGGAAATGTTTTATATTCAAAAACATGACTCTATTAACCACAAAATGGACATTGATAATTTAAGTAACATATATCTCAATATCATTAAAAATAAGTAAATGTAACCATAGTGTTTAGTTACTTTTAAGTTGTAATTAGTTTTTAAGTTGCCGTCTTGTGTTTCAACCAAGTTGGTATTTATACTTGCACTTTCTGACATTTCTATATGCGTAGCATACTGTAATAAGACACGTTCTTTCTTTAATATCAAGTGCTAAGGGATAATATTAAATTCTTTTGGAAATTTCTTTTATCATCATTTAATCATGGGGGTTTACAGTTTGCCCGTTTTGACGGTAAGATTGTAATTGTATTCATTCAAATTAAATTTTTTAACTGATACAAACTTTTCATTCTGTTATAGGGGATTAACGTTGAACCACTTTTTCCATCGAAAATAGTAGTTCCGTTAAAAATCATTATGTAATACTGTTTATAAATAATTCATCTGCATAATTCATGTTATTCGTGCATTTATGGTAAGTTCAAAATGAATTTAATAACTTTTAGCCAATATTTGTTATACTAATTAGGAAATATTTATTGTAGATCATTATGTTAACTAGTTAGTTTTAAAGAACCCTTTTAATGTTTCTGAAGAAGGGAATAATATTCCTGAAACGTACGTAAAACAAATATATATTTTTTACCTGCAACGATGTAGTAATTTCTTACATTTATGCAATGTTTATGAAATGGAACAAACTTTGAACTGGTAACCGCTAAGGCTGTCGACCGAACCAGAAATGAATTTACAGTTCAAAAATTTCACATTCCAGGAAAAGGTACCATTTGTCATTTATGCCGATTTAGAAAGTATTTTAGGAAAGTGTACAAATGGTGTCGAAGGTAATACTCTATTTCACTCCAAACATATACCTTTCAGCATTGCTTACTATTTGAAGGGGCCATGCAATGATGCAGTATTGAAAAGTTGTCAGACTATTTGGAGGATAGTAAAAAAATGATGACCCGCGCTAATTGCAGCAATGATGAGGAATTTTCTCTACTAGTTCGCAAAGGTGTGTTTCCTTATGAGTATATTGATACTTGGGAGAAACTAAGCGATACCATGCTGCTTCCCAAGGGAGCATTTTTTAGTCATCTTAATAATGAGGGAATCAGTAATGAGAGTTTTGCACATGCGGTTAACGTTTGGAACAAATTTAGTATTAAATGCTCGGACTTGTATCTAAAAACAGACGTTCTACTGTTAGCAGATATTTCCGAGAACTTTCGGCAACCTTGTTTAAGTACTTACAAGCTTGATGCTCTGCACTATTATACAGCCCCTGGTTTAGCATTCGATGCTATGCTTAAAATTACACAAGTAAAGTTAGAACTATTTACAGATATTGATATGCTAATTCTTATTGAAAGAGGGATTAGAGGTGGTGTAGCTCAATGTTCAAATCGGTATGCTAAAGCTAACAATAAATACATAGGGGAAACATTTTATCCCACCTCTGAAAGTGTGTATTTAATGTACTACGACGTAAATAATTTATATGGAACCGCCATGTCAGAATTTCTACCATTTGGCGATTTTTATTTTGTTCATGAAGCTAATTTTGAAACTTTAGATTTAATAAACAGTGATATACCGCTGGCACCCGAACATATGGTTCCATCCAAATCTGCATCCAAAATGAAAAAATTACTGCTTACATTGTATACAAAACGTAATTATGTAATTCATTACAGAAATTTGAAGGTATATTTAAAATATGGATTAAGTGGGTAAAAGTACACCGTATATTATGTTTTAAACAGTCCCTATGGTTAAAAAAATATATCGATTGAAATACTGCCATGCATCAGCAATCTCAAAATGAATTTGACAAAAATTTTGTATAAATTAATGATTAACAGTGTTTTCGGGAAGCTGATGGAAAATGTACGTAAGCATAAGTATATACGTTTAGTAAGGAAATGGGAGGGCCGCTGTGGTGCTTACATAGCAAAACCAAATTTTCATAGTTGTACAATATTTGATAATGATATGCTTATTACTCAAATGAATAAGCTAGAAGTACATTTCAATAAACCTATATATGCGCAATTCAGTGTTTTAGACGTTTCAAAACTTATTTAAATAATTTTCATTACGGTTACACGATACCCAAGTTACGGATAGTCTCATATATGCCTTTTCAGTTCTCGATATCTATGAATGTATTAAAAAGGACATTGATAAATATGATACATCTGATTATAGTCCCGACAACATTTTTGGATTCCCATTAGTAAATAAAAAAGTCCCCGGCTTAATAAAAGATGAAAATCATGACGAAATTATGGTTGAATTTGTAGGACTTCGAACCAAAATGTATGCGTGAGGCAGATCACGATAAGTGATTATAAACAGGTTTTATTTGATGGTGGCGTAATAAGGCGCTATCAATATCTCATAAGATCAAAGAAACATGATGTGTTTACCATCAAACAAAATAAAGTCATACTTAATCCTTATGACGATAAGTGCTTAGTAAATTTCGATTTCACTGATACTAGACCTTGGAGGTATAACTTTCAGTAAACAATGAACAGTCTTAAAGACAAATCGCAGGAAGAACTGTACTACAGTAGTGATCAAATATACAGAAAGTACCTGAAGTGTTCTTTGACCTCCCCTGAAAGCTATACATTTATACTGAATATATTGCAACATATTGTTAATCTTGATGAGTGATATAACTGTGTGCTATAAACTCAAAGTGTGCAAATGAAGTTATTATTAAGACATTATTTGATAGAAAAATTGACTTAGACAAAACCATTAAAAGTTTTATGAAATTGTGTGGCGATAAAGGTTCATTCATTTGTAATGAAGTAGATATGGTCTTAGATGACATGAATTTACTTGGTGACATACCCCTTAAAATGTACATATACAAGTTATTATGTGTACTTCGACAAATGTTAGGATAGAAAATATTGTTTATAATGTTTTCTATTATAGGTGAATGTATTGCGACGGCAGTATATTATGCTAATTACAGGTGCCTCGCTATTTTGATTGAGGTATTATTAAAGCAAAACGTTACATATAAGTTTCAAACGTGGGAAAATGAGGAACACTACAAAATTTACCGCTGGATATTAGAACACATCGAGTAAGGTGAAACAAATTCATGTTTCGGATGGACATGTGGATCAGGTTCGGGAAAATGGCCATCCAGTAATTTAAACGATTATAGTAATACTTTAGGTTTACTATATAAGATGATGTAATATTTTAAAATAAAATACAATTATCTTTTTTTTTGTGTTTTTATTTCACCTAAAAGTTACAAACTATTCCTATAGCTATATTATAAAACTAAATCGTCTTTATTGATCCATGCTCTTTCATCCAATCCCCACCACTTTATGAATAACTTATTCGTGGAGCGAAACACTTTTTCCACCAGGTAGACATCGGGATACCTCTTTTCTGTAATTCGTGTTCATAAAAGCCTTCCAGTACAGGTGATCCTTTCATGTCTTTCAACATGTAGGTGGTTGAGTTAATAATGCTAACTTTCGCAATCTTAAATAGTTCCCTTGACCAATTGGGGGTGTATCCTTTGGCGAAAATACGGTTAAATTTACTGATTCGTAAAATATCAACCACACAATAGCGATTCATATCAACTGTTTTTATGTGAGTGTAGGCCTGTAGCTTTGTATGATTACCGACATTTTTGAGCGTCATTCCTGTAGTTATATGCTTACGACTGTTATAATCCGTCGTTACGGTGTCAATTGTATCAAGTCATTTGCATTTATTTATCTTGTAGGTTGAAGAACTTATATAGATCAGACTTAATGGTCCTGTTAACACGTTCTGTAATTGCTGCCTTCTTGTGCTATAGGTTGACTCCATAACGCTGCATTAGATTAGTAAAATACTCATTGTAGAATTCTTTCCCTACATCTGTCTGCAAATTGGAAGGTTTCCGACCCGTTTTGAAGATTGTTTGCATGAACTTGGCAATTTCCATGCCCGTTTTCGTTTTTAATCCTTTGGTTTACAAGTATTTAGAAAAACAGTCAATAACCACTTGTAGCCCTTACTTTGTGTGGCAAATGTGTTAAATTCGGCCAAATCTGCTTACCAAAGGCCATCAAACCCGTAATTATTGTGCGCCTTCGTCTAAAATTTTTTCTTGCGGGATTGTGCAATTCGTTGACGAGTTGTAATTTGGACATGGTACTAATTTATGCACAACTTCTTTATGTTTATGTAGTTTTTGCCGCAGAGTTTCCTTTAAAAGCTGTCTGAACTAATTGTAGACAAAAATCAAGGTATCCTTTACTTATAGCAACCATCTTCTTCCGGCCCCGCCAACTGTGTCAAATGGTTTCCATCCAAATTCAATCTTGTCGATAAATAGTATTGCTTGGTGATGACATCTTGAAGATCTATAGGATTGGCAATATTGCTGAGTCTCTTATTCTCAATATCGAATTGACTATCATCAGTAAGTTGAAACTGAGGGGTTAATTTCGTAAATTGATACTGGGCATCTGGCCGTCTAAATTTGTCAAGGAACGTTTTACTTATGATACGTCGACATCAATGCATCCCCATTTATATTGTTTAGAAAACGAGTGTTTGGTCTTTCAATGTATCCATCTTCATACAGTTCTACAATTGATATATCATTTACGACAAAGAGTTTCATTTTTAGGTACGAGGCGTTAAGGTTTAGAGTCGCTAAGAAATCTTCAATTTACAGGATATCGGTTACATTGATAACGATTGGTAGTTTCTTTGGGTGATGCAATTCTTCCGACGGCTCTCGAGTTTGATTCGTGTTGGCACGTATTAAGAAATTTAAGTAATCTTTTTTATTATTGGATAATTAGCATAGAAGGGAGATGATATTTAAGATGGCGAAGTCTGAATGATGTGGAAGTCAGTCTTGTTAAGTATAAAGTGGTGATAAAGCTCTTGTTTACGGCTCTGCCTCGCACACCAAGATTTGGTTGTTTGGAGGTAATAAACTATTTCGCATCTTTACCTGGAGGTTAAGTGAGGTTACTGTGGTAGTCTGTCCGTTACCCTTGATTTGGGAGATAGTTTTATAATTTCGTTCCTCCCGCATCACTTTATCGTTATCGTTGTCGTGCAGAGATATTTTATTGTCCTGGACTCGGTGTTGGATAAGTGCCTGTCATTAATTCCTCTTGGAGTTCCATCGCGTCTTGTGTGAGTATCAATAGCAATATAGTTCAGGTTTAAAATTTTTGACGGCTTCGTATGTACAGCTGAACCGATAACAAATAATTCGCTGTAATTAAATGAGCTTTTTGATGTTTTAAAATAATAAGTGTTATTCAGAACTTGTATATAGTAAAGCAATAAAATTTTACCGAAGTATAAACATTAGTGTCCTATTGCTGATGTCGCCGCAGAGAGCATCCTCTGGGGTTTCCACTAGGTGTTTGTATAACAAAGGGGCTACTCCCAAGTTACGGTAAACATTTCTGTGCTTTTTTTTTGTTCTGCTGTGATGACAAATTTTAATAAATTTTGGTGTATTTTATTATTTTCGTATGTGTTCTAACGATTGAATACGCTATCGTTTGAGACTAACGTCATATTATTTTATCGTTTATGTTTTAATACAAGCGTATTCGTCCGTTCTATAATCCATATTTATTTATGTTTGTTTTTTATTGTTATACTGATGAGTTGTATCGGAATTATATGTGTCTAATGTGTTACAAGGAGAACGCAATTTACTTGTTTGCTGTGCTGGCATAGTACAGTAAATTTTAGTAAAGGCCGACGTTGAAACTAGCTAGTATCACCGCTTATTAGGCAAATCAAATGATGTAAATGAATAGAATGAAATTATTTATGTAGCAATTGTGTCGATACCTCGATGGTGGTTCTTCTTTTATTATTTACTCCTATAATACAGTAACGCTCTTCAGGTAATCTCTTACAGACCGCAACTTCCTATTTAGAGTTACACAAAATAACTTCTTAATTACGACAATTAATACAATCAAGATCACGTTTATTAATTCTTCATTTGGTTTAATGTAAATGCACAAATATTTACAAGGCGTTATTTAACTTAATTTAATCGTTCGACACTTATTATTAAAACTCGGTATCTTTATTTGAAAGGCATCTTCTTATTAACGATATTTACAAAGTTATATACACGGTGAGACGGGGTAAGTCGGTTGAAAGTAGAAGTACGGCAACAAAGGCGTCGGGACAAAAGCACTTTACCATGAAATTATTCAATTCGCCGAAGCGATCTAATACTCCGCAGATTAAGAAGCACTTAAAAAATACTTTCCCAATCACGAAACGGTAACAGACGTCCAAGACCACGATAACTTCACATAAAACTCCCCGGACCTGGTGAACAGTCCACTAAAAAGCCGCCACATGGCCTCACGAAAAAGGTTCTTCAGATCGGGTACGCTGTCGATAATTTGTGCTACCCTCAACTTCCACACCACGGAACTCGCGCTCTTACTACCAACATCCACCTTCAATCACATCGTAACCCAGACTGATTATGGAAAAAAACATTTCCCCTTTCCTCTCAATAATATTGCATTATATTTTTCTCAACAAACTTTCACACAAAACAATTGCTAACATGGCAGCCAGTTTCTAACTCCTGCTATCAAGCTTTAAGGGCATGTGACCTAAACCTCTACTTGAGTATAAATTGTAGTCTAAAGAAACATTAAATTAACGGTAACGATGATTAATTAACGCCAATGGACTGAAGTATTGTATCTTCACAGAAACACGGCGTCAGTCTCTAAAAGCATTAAGTAGATAGACATCCGCGGCACATGATTCAACCTAACAACTCAAAGAGTGATCTCATCATTCAATTTAAATTCGAACATTTCTGTTTCATTTTTAAAACTTTTTATAAAAATATACAGGAAAATAATTTATGCTCAACGTTTGAATTTCTATTTCTAATTCATTTATCCATGAATATTTAAACGTCCAATTCAGAAATCCATTTTAAATTTCAGTACGAACATTTTAATTCGAAAATCACTACAATGCTTAGGAAAATCAATCGATACAATACGTCAATCTTAACTTTAACTTCAAGAGCGCCTAAAAACAACAAATTTCGTTGCCGTGAAAGGGAGAATGAGAAAATAGAAAAAAAGGAAAAAAATACGTACATATACAGGGCGTTCAAATACACACGACATTATTTTTTCTTGAGTAGTTGGCATTTCGGTTAACTCTGAGCGTAGATGAGCCAGAGCTTCCACAACAGTAACCATAGCTTTTGAAGTTGTCGCTTTGTCCACACCACTGAGTTCTCCTACAACTGTTAACAGTGTTCCAGTAGTCAGAAACCTAAGCGTCATCAGAACCATATCACCTAAAGACAATGCATGATTTCTACGAGTGTCCATTATATTAAAGTATAATGAAAATACCTACACACTGTACCTGTTTGTATGTAGAGTAAATTCTAAAGCAATTTTGCCAATTATATAACTCACAACCACTTTTAACAAACGAAATATTTGTTTGAATTCCAAATCATTCCATTTTTCAAAATGATTTACCCTTTCACTAAGTCTCGAGGAGCTGTTTAATGCAATCTCGATCGATTACCTTTACCTTTACCTTTAACATTCACCAAAGCCATTTTTATATAATAATAATTATAATATTTTTACTACACAATTTTTCTTATAAACACAAAAACCAGCAATTGACAGATGAAGAAAAAGTAAGGTTAGAAATGCTTAATCCTAGGGTAACCTGCACTATTTGGCGGTATTATGTATAACCCTGGGTTACCTCTAACTCAACGTAATCGTAGATTAACTTTTAACTTTCCTGCATGATTAGAGGTTAGTAATAACTCTACGTTAACTCGAGATGATACCCTAAGAGTGTTGAACGTTAAATCTTTTGAAAACTTTTATCGTGTTATTGAAATATGTGATTTAATCGCTATATCTAACTTGGTTTTTAATTTTCAATCAAAGTGAAACTATTCGTACATCTAATACCTAAGCGAGTCTGTTGTTTGTAATAGTCACTGTTCAATATTAATGGAACACTATGTATGTCTCAACCGTTTCTAATATAAGTAATAAATGAACGTATAGTGCTGTCAAACTCTTCAGGTACCAATAATTTATTGAGTGCAAAAAGCAACAAAAATAATTTTAATAATCGAAACATGAGCAACTGTATCTTTGTTTTGATTCCGTACAGTTCTTAAAAATATTGCTATCCTACATTTGGATTCTTCATAGATTTTCTATCATAAAAATAAATCTCATAAGGAGGTTGGTTATCTTCCATAGCCCAAACACTTCCGCTTCTACCATATGTTATAGTATATACAACACCTTTTGCCAGGTTACTCACCCTGTAAGTAATTGCTTTAATCGTGGCGATAGCTCACATTTTGACACTTACGTTTGAATTGTAAAACTTTCTAAAGTCTTGATTGTCAAGTTTTTTATCGATGGATTTACATCATTTGCAACTGAGTTTTCCAAATGTACAAGTAAGTCCGTATCGGTAAATCCTGGACAGACTGTAATAATTCGTATTTCATTATAGTCGTAATAGGATTGGTCACCTAAAGAACGACCAAGACTCACAAGGAAGTGTTTAGTGCCGCTATAAACAGGAAATATTGGTACGCCTTTTATACCGGCAATTGAAGCCATGTTGACTATAACGCCACCTCTTCCTCCTTTTCTTTTACTCATATACTTAAATCCCAATAAAGTACCTCGAAGAGCCCCTATCTGTAACAGATCCGTCCGTTTCTTGCAATTCTTTACAAAAACAGTACTCACAATATTCACATCGATCATAGATTTCCAATTATTTTCATTAAGTATTCCTGCGTTATTTATAAGAATCTCTAAACCTCTTCAACATTTTACTAAAATTCTGAATGCATGTGCACAATGAAAACGAAAAACAGTTAATGTGGTAAAATTCAAAGTTTTTAATTACCTTTTGAATTACTTTTCTTTAGTTACCTCTGCTGGTATAAAAATCACACTACCATTCGCAAATTGTTGATTCAAGTCCTTTGCAGTTTACCTACCCATAATTAGCTTACCAATTACATCTACCAATCGAATATATTTGCAAAAATTACCTATCTATCCCTACTTAGTAAGGTATAAAGTGTAGGGTGTAAGCTGCCACAGTTCGAACAGATGTCACAGCTGAGCGCTGTGTACTCATAAACGGCCATAGATATTGAAGCACACGAACTCACATACACACTCGCACACACACAAACACACACACACAAACACACACACACACACACACACACACACTCACACACACACATGCGCGCGCACGCGCGACGCGCGCGCACGCATGCACGCACACGCGCGCATGTACGCACACACACACACACACACACACACAGTCACACTCACACTCACGCTCACACTCACGCTCACACTCACACTCACACACACTCACACTCACTCACACTCACACTCACACTCACTCACACTCACACACACACTCACGCTCACGCTCACGCTCACACTCACACTCACACTCACACTCACACTCACACTCACACTCACACTCACACTGACACTGACACTGACACTGACACACTCACACTCACACTTACACTCACACTCACACTCACACTCACACTCATACTCACATTCACACTCACACTCACACTCACACTCACTCACACTCACACTCGCACTCGCACTCGCACTCGCACTCGCACTCGCACCACACTCACATTCACACTCACACTCATACTCACACTCACACTTACACTCATATTCATACTCACACACACACTCTCACACACACACACACACACACACACACACACACACACACACACATACACACACATACACACACATACACACACACACACATTCGTATGTTAGATTCAAGCTTGTTTTACTATTGCTTATTAGAAATTCAAGACGGAGAAAGGATTTTTTAGGTGCAGTTTTCGTTTTTATCAAATATTGATATCAACATGGGAATGATAAGTTAATTATGTTCTGTGTTTTTCAAAGCGACGCGTAATTAGGTGGCACAAATCCCAAGGTTCATACTTTTACAATATCCGAGTAACAATAAATTTCACAGGTATCAATCAACTTCATAGGAATATTTGTACACAAATTTTTTAAGAACAGTTCGATTTCGAACAGCTTCCGCTTATAAAATGTCTGAATAAGAAACCAAATAAGCCTCAAAGTTATTTAAATATGATGTAAAATGCGTAAGCTGTGTTTGCAACATTTTCTACACCCAATCGAAGTAATTTTTCATAAGTTGGTATCTGAATGTATTCTATTAACATACGTTTAACGTGAGCCATTAATATTGTTTTTACGGCGTTGCCAATTTTCTATTTTTGCAAAATTGGTTACATAACTATGCAAACAAATTTCTATTATTTCATTTCCCTTTAATTTCTATGTAATAGGTTGGTAGTGTTTTGTTCTACTCCAGATACATTTTTTCAATAAATTAAATCTGGTATTTCAAATATTTTGTAACAGGGAATGTTTAACTTAGAGAAAGCAGTCTAGATTAAATATTGTAACACAGTTATCAATAGTAAATCTTTATATTCACAAAGAATCTGCTTTAAGAGCGGGCGACTTTGGGTACTTTTAGTGGAGCCGATCTCTTTAAAGCGTAAAAAGGGAACGCATGAGAGAACGTCGAAATTTTAGCTTTATTATGAGAATTGGCAATGGGAACGGTCGTATCGTCTTGGTTAGAGTTCGTACGAGGAGTGGGGCGGTGTACGTTAAAGGTATCGAGTTCATTTTTTACGTCTTACGTGCTGTAATTAAATTAATTTGGTTTATTTATATTATTTACCAAATTAATTACACCAGGGCAGCTCTTTAAAATTAACCTTAAATAACGACATCAATCATAAATGGACTAATGATTCGGTAGCCAATGTACACGTATATTGAGTTTAGTAAAGGCACTGTTAGTAATTTAAAAAACGGTAAAGTAGGTTATTGTTACCTAGAACAGAAAGTCTTTCATGGTCTACTGGTATTGGTAATTAAAAGCTCAGAATAAACCTTTTCATTCTCAATGCAAAGTTTTCATTGACTATCTGCTGTATTAATAGTGGTATTACTCGATCGGAGTGAAGTTCGCAGCCATTTTTCAGCAGCCAAAATACCGATGATATCCGATCGTATAACTTACTTCATTCTGATGTGTTTGCAAGTGCGCATATGATAAACGCAATAAACGTTATATTTTCCTTTGGAAATAACGAAAATAAAATTAAAAATTATGAACCAGAAAAACGTTTCTGAAGTGTAAACACAAGCAGCGTTAAAGAAATAAGTATTTACTACATAACGCTCAACCGATGAAATTGGCCTTAAAACACCATTAAAATAGCTATAACAAAACCAACTCCGCATGCATTTGCAAAAGGGATAACTGGGTGAGAAATGTGTCTGATGCATGTGACGCTCGATCTATGAAATTCGTTTTTATTTTTTTTAACCATGAAGGCGACAGAAGATCAAATCTTGATAGATACACACAAAGAGCATGAAAGTAGCTACAATAAAATCAAATCCGCATGCCCTTGCTAAGGGGTAACAACGTGAGAAATGAATCTGAAACGTGCGACGTTCAATCAATGAAATTCGTTTATATTTTTTTAAGTGGGAGGGCAAATTTTAATGAATAAGCATAAAAGAGAATTAAAACAGCTATAAGAAAATAAAATCTGTATGCCCATGCTAAGGGGAGAACAGGGTGAGAAACGAGTCTGAAGCATGTAATGCTCAATCAATGAAATTCCTTTTTATTTTTATTAACCATGAAGGAGGCGGAAGATCAAACCTTGATGGATACACACAAAAGAGCATTAAAGTAGCCATAATCAAATCAAATCTGCATGCTCTTGCTAAGGGGATAACATAGTGAGAAACGAATCTGAAACATGTAACGCTCAATCAATGAAATTCGTTTTTATTTTTTTAACCATGAAGGAGGTGGAAGATAAAATCTTGAAGAATAAGCAGAAAAAGAATTTAAGCAGCTATAAGAAAATCAAATCCGTATGCGTTTGCTAAGGGGAGAACAGGGTGAGAAACGAGTCTGAAGCATGTGACTCTCAATCAATGAAATTCGTTTTTTTTTTTTAACCATAAAGGAGGCGAAAGGTCAAATCTTGATACATACACACAAAATACTATTAAAATATCTATAATAACTCGGTAAAAGAAACTATAATCGACGATTTTGTGACCTTAGCAGCTTTGTAATAGATCACGCATTACATATTTTAAATGCGAAAGATCAGTTCCAGATAATATCGATGGGAAAATCCTTAATAATATTTGGCGACGAAGAGTATCACAGTAGTTCCGTTTCGAGTATCAAAATAGACAAAGATCTCAGTGTTATGCCTATATATAAAAATGAACACTTTACGCTAGTTTTTTAAATATGTCCCAAAAGAAGGTCGTCATCGTTGACCCAATTGGAAATGAAGAACATCTTAAGAATCGATATATGGGCAAACTGCAAGTCGAAATACAACCACAGGCAAAGTAAGACAGCGGAATAGATCAATACCTTATTTACTTTTTTAGATGTGTTGTGTAATATATCTATGGAAAGACCTTTCGATGCTGATATTTACAGACAACGACTAAAACATGACCTATTTACATGCAATGATGACATGAAGAATAGTTTCTTCTGCTCTGATCTGGTAGACAATACCGAATTTGACTGCGAATCTTGCAGCAGGAAAATACTTAGGTGCTTATTAAATGTAGCGGAAATGACCTTAAAAATACAAACATAAACCTTAAATAATATATGTGATCTGTGTTTTGCAAACTGAAAGGCGATTCTGTTTTAAATGGTAATTGTATGTCTTTTGAACTTCGTCCTTTACATCGTTTTATTTATATTTCTGTTAGTTTATTAGGTTGCCTTCTTTTAAATTTAATATAGTGTCTTTTAATTATTGCCATTATTGTACTTGTATACCTATTTATATCAAAACTCTAAGCTATTTTTTCGAGCTATTTTCTTATGTTTTGCAACCACATTAATTGATTTCTTAAATAATATTGTTATATATTGTCTATATTCTGATTTATGTTATTATAATCATACTATTAGTTTGTATTTTTTAGAATACATTTTCGTTTCTGGTTTTATAAATATAATATATAAAAATTTATTTTAATGTGCCTAGTTAAATACTTTTTCTCCTTTGTGTTTTATATAATATTGTAAACGCGGATTTGATTTTATTTATATATTGTAGTGTCCTTTCATGTATTTATCAAGATATGATAAATACATGGTTAAAAAAATTATAAGCGATTTCATTGATTGTGCGTGATTTCTCACCCTGTTATCTCCTTTGCAAGGGCAGGCGAATTCGATTGCATTGTAGGTATTTTAATGCTTATTTGTGTGTATTCATCAAGATTTGATCTTCCACCTCCTTCATGGTAAAGGAAAATAAAAACGAATTTCATAGTTTGTGACACATGTTTTAGACACATTCCTTAGCCCCCTTAGCAAGGGCATGCGGTTTTCATTTTATTATACCTATTTTAATGTACTTTTGTGTGTATTCATCAAGATTTCATCTTCCGCCTCCTTCATCGTTAAAAAAAATAAAAACGAGTTTTATAGATTGAGCGTAGCATGCTTCAGGCTCATTTCCCGCCCTGTTATCTCCTTAGTAAGGGCATGCGCATTTGACATTATTATATCTGTTTTAACGCTCTTTTGTGTGTATCCATGAAGATTTGATATTCCACCTCCTTCATGGTAAAAGAAAATAAAAACGAATTTCATAGTTTGTGTGACACATGTTTCAGACACATTTCTCACCCCGTTATCCCCTTTGAAAGGGCAGGCGAATTGGATTGTATTGTAATTATTTTAATGCTCTTTTGTGTGTATTCATAAAGATTTGATCTTCCACCTCCTTCACTGTAAAAGAAAATAAAAACGAATTTCACAGTTTGTGAGCATATGTTTCAGACACATTTCTCATCTTGTTATCACCTTAGCAAGGGCATGCGGATTTCATTTTCATCAAAATTCGATCTTCCGCCTCCTTCATGATTAAAAAAAAAAAAAAACAAGTTTCATGGATTGAACGTAGCATGTTCAGGCCCATTTACCACCCTGTTATCCCCTTTCCAAGGGCATGCAGGTTTCATTCTATTATAGCTGTTTTAATGCTCTTTTGTATTTATTCATCAGGATTCCATCTTCCACAACCTTCATGGTTAAAAAAACAACTAATTTCATTGATTGAGCATCCGTGCTTCTGACTCATTTCCCACCCTGTTATCCCCTTAGTAAGAGCATGCGGGATTGATTTTGTTATATCTATTTTAATGCTCTTTTGTATTTATTTATCAAGATTTGATCTTCCGCCTCCTAGATGGTTAAAAAAATAAAAATGAATTTCATAGGATGACCGTCACATGTTTCAGACACATTTCTCACCATGTTATCCCTTTTTGCAGGGGTATGCGAATTTGATTTTATTATTTGTATTTTAATGTTCTTTTGTGTGTATTCGTCTAGATTTGATCTTCCGTCTCCCTCATCGTTAAAAAAAATTAAAACGGGTTTCATAGATTGAACGTAGCATGTTTCAAGCTCATTTCCCACCCTGTTATCCCCTTAGCAAGGGCATGCGGATTTGATTTTTTATGTCTGTTTTAGTGCTCTTTTGTGTTTATTCATCAGGATTTAATCTTCCTCCTCCTTCATGGTTAAAAAGAAGAAATAGTCTCATTGATTGAGCGTCACGTGCTTCAGGAATATTTCTCACCCTGTTATCCTCTTTGCAAGGTTATGTGAATTTGATTTTATTATAGATATTGTAATACTCTTTTGTGTGTATTCATCAAGATTTGATCTTCCGTCTGCTTAATGGTTAAAAAAACGAACTTGAATTTTAATGCTCTATTGTGTTTATTCATCGAGATTTGATCTTCCACCTCCTGCATGGTAAAAGAAAATGATAAATAATTTCATAGTTGGTGAGACACATGTTTCAGACACAGTTCTAACCCTTTTATCCCCTTAGCAAGGGTATCCGGATTTCATTTTATTATACCTATTTGAATGCTCTTTTGTGCGTATTCATCAAGATTTGATCTTCCGCCTCCTTCATGATTAAAAAAAAAAATAAAAGCGAGTTTCATAGATTTAACGTAGCATGTTCAGGCTCATTTTCCACCTTGTTATCCCCTTTGCAAGGGCATGCAGGTTAGATTTTGTTATAGCTATTTTAATGCTCTTTTGTATTTATTTATCAAGATTTGATCTTCCGCTTCCTAGATGGTTAAAAAAAATAAAAGCGGGTTTCATAGAATGAGCGTCACATGTTTCATATACTTTTCACAAGCTGTTATCCCCTTTGCAGGTATGCGAATTTGATTTTATTATTGATATTTTAATGCTCTTTTGTGTGTATTCAACAAGATTTGATCTTCCGCCTCCTTCATCGTTAAAAAACATAAAAACGAGTTTCATAGATTGAGCGTAGCATGCTTCAGGCTCATTTCCCACCCTGTTATCCCCTTAGCACGGTTATGCGGATTTGATTTTATTATATCCTTTTTAATGCTCTTTTGTGTTTATTTATCAGGATTTTGTCTTCCGCCTCCTTCATGGTTAAAAAAAGGAAAACTAGTTTCATTAATTGAGCGTCACATGCTTCAGACACATTTCTCACCCTGTTATCCCTTCGCACGGTTATGCGAAGTTGATTTTATTATAGATATTTTAATACCCTTTTGTGTGTATTCATAAAGATTTGATCTTCCGTCTCCTTCATGGTTAAAAAAAAAATAAAAACGAATTTCATTGATTGAGCGTCGGATGCATCAGGCTGATTTCCCACCCTGTTATGCGCTTTGCAAGGGCTTTGATTTTCTTATAGCTTTTTTAATGATTTTTTGTGGATATTAATGAAGATTTGATCTTCCGCCTCCTTCATGGTTAAAAAAAAATAAAAACGAGTTTCATAGATTGAACGTAGCATGTTTCAAACACATTTCTCACCCTGTTATCTTCTTAGAAAGGGCTTGCGGATTTGATTTTATTATAGTTATTTTAATGCTCTTTTGTGTTTATTCATCAAAATTTGATGCTTCGCCTCCTTCATGGTAAACAAAAAATAAAAACGTGCTTCGTAGATTGAGCGTAGCATATTTCAGGCTCATTTCCCACCCTGTTATCCTCTTTGAAAGGGCATGCAGCTATGATTTTCTTGTAGCTATTTTAATGCTCTTTTGTGGATATTCATCAAGATTTGATCTTCCTTCTCCTTCATGCTTAAAAAAAGAAGAACTAGTTTCACACATTCAGCGTCACGTGTTTCAGGCACATTTCTCACCCTGTTATCCCCTTTTCAAGTTTATGCGAATTTGGTTTTATTATAGATATTGTAATACTCTTTTGTATGTATTAATCAAGATTTGATCTTCCGTCTCCTTAATGATTAAACAAAAAACGAATTTTAATTTTAATGCTCTATTGTGTTTATTCATCGAGATTTGATCTTCCACCTCCTTCATGGAAAAGAAAATGATAAATAATTTCATAGTTTGTGAGACACATGTTTCAGACACAGTTCTGACCCTTTTATCCTTTTAGCAAGGGTATGCGGATTTCATTTTATTATACCTATTTGAATGCTCTTTTGTGCGTATTCATCTCAAGACTTGATTTTCCGCCTCCTTCATGATTAAAAAAAAATAAAAACGAGTTTCATAGATTGAACGTGGCATGTTCAGGCTCCTTTCACACCTTGTTATCCCCTTTGCAAGGGCATGCAAGTTTGATTTTCTTATAGCCATTTTAATTCTCTTTTGTGCTTATTCATCAGGATTTGGTCTTCCGCCTCCTTCATGGTTGAAAAAAGAGGAACTAGTTTCATTGATTGAGCGTCCATGCTTCAGGCACATTTCCCACCCTGTTACCCCCTTAGTAAGGGTATACGGATTTGATTTTATTATAGTTATTTTAATGGTCTTTTGTATTTATTTATCAAGATTTGACCTTCCGCTTCCTAGATGGCTAAAAAAAATAAAATCGGATTTCATAGAATGAGAGTCACATGTTTCAGACACATTTCTCACCCTGTTATCCCCTTCGGAGGGGTATGCGAATTTGATTTTATTATTGATATTTTATTGTTCTTTTGTGTGTATTCAACAAGATTTGACCTTCCGCCTCCTTCATCGTTAAAAAAAAACAAAAACGAGTTTCATAGATTGAGCGTAGCATGCTTCTTCCCACCCTGTTATCCCGGTAGCAAGGGCATGCGGGTTTGATTTTATCATATCTGTTTTATTGCTCTTTTGTGCTTATTGATCAGGATTTGGTGTTCCGCCTCCTTCATGGTTAGAAAAAGGAAAACTAGTTTCATTGATTGAGCGTCACATGTTTCAGACACATTTCTCACCCTGTTATCCTTTTTGCAAAGTTATGCGAAGTTGATTTTATAGATATTTTAATACTCTTTTGTGTGTATTCAACAAGATTTGATCTTCCGTCTCCTTCATGGTTAAAAAAAAATAAAAACGAATTTCATTGATTGAGCGTCGAATGCATCAGGCTGATTTCCCACTCTGTTATTCGCTTTGCAAGGGCATGCAGCTTTGATTTTCTTATAGCTATTTTAAAGCTTTTTTGTGGATATTAATGAAGATTTGATCTTCCGCCTCCTTCATGGTTAAAAAAAATAAAAACGAGTTTTATAGATTGAACGTAGCATGTTTCAAACACATTTCTCACCCTATTATCCCCTTAGAAAGGGCATGCGGATTTCATTTTATTATAGCTATTTTAATTTTCTTTTGTGTGTATACATTAAGATGTGATCTTCTGCCTTCTTCATGGTTAAAAAAAAGAAGAACTAATTTCATTGATTGAGCGTCCATGTTTTAGGCTCATTTCCCACCTTGTTATCCCCTTAGCAAGGGCTTGCGGATTTGATTTTATTATAGTTATTTTAATGCTCTTTGTTGTTTATTCATCAAAATTTGATGTTCCGCCTCCTTCATGGTTAACAAAAAATAAAAACGTGCTTCGTAGATTGAGCGTAGCATATTTCAGGCTCATTTCCCACCCTGTTATCCTCTTTGAAAACGAGTTTCATAGATTGAGCGTAGCATGTTTCAAACACATTTCTGACCCTGTTATCTCCTTAGCAAGGGCATGCGGATTTCATTTTATTATAGCTATTTTAATTCTCTTTTGTGTGTATTCATCAATATTTGATCTTCTGCCTTCTTCATGGTTAAAAAAAAAATAAAAACGAATTTCATTGGTTGTGCGTCGCATGTTTCAGACTCATTCCTCATCTTGTTATCCCCTTGGCAAGGACCTGCTGAGATGATTTGATTATGGCTATTTTAATGGTCTTTTAAAACCAGTTTCATCGGTTGAGCTTTATATAGTGAATACTTATTTCTTTAACGTTGTTTTCCTTGTGTTTACATTGCAGAAGCGTTTCTCTAGTTTTGTAATTTTTTATTTTATTTTCGTTATTTCCAAAGGACAGTATAACGTTTATACCATTTAAAATGTGCGCATTTGCAAACATCATCAGATTGAAGTAAGTTCTACGATGGGGTATCATCTGTAATTTGGCTGTTAGAAAATGGCTGCGAACTTCACACCGGTTATTAAACGGGAGCAAGACAGAATTCTGAAAGGCTCGTGTCTTCGAAGCTATGACTAATTTTGGTATTAAATAAATATATAACATGTGCAGGGTTATAAATTAGAGTAATAAAAGACGTCATCATACAGTTAATAAGAATTGATCGAAGCCGTCAAAGGTGCCCTTTTACATAAACATGCATCAGAATGTTTTTTAATATTTTTACCGGTAGTATTTATTTAGTTATCCAAGTTAACATTAAGATTAGTTGTATTATTTTCTACATCTAATGTGTAAACCAGCCTATTACTGACTGAAATGTAAAATAAAGACATGTTCACACTAACCTTCGACTTTCTGTTCGTTCTGTGATTGTTCAATATTATCAGAATATTAGGTAGTCTTATTTTTTCCTAATATAGCAATTAATAAACATTTAAGTTCTATTTAGAGATAGTGTTATCAAATGCTCCAGGTGTTAAACGTAATAATTTGTTGAGAGTGCAAAAAGCAACAAAAACGATTTTATTTGAACACCAACAAATTAACAACCATATCTTTTGTTCTTGTTTTTTGTACTAGTGTTAAAGATAATACTGTCATACGTTTGCATACTTCATAGAGTTTCTATCAGAAAATTGAATCTCATGCGGAGGCTTATTTTCGTCCATAACCCAAACGCTTCCGCTTTCACCTTGCCTTGTAGCTTGTACAATGCCCTGTGCCAGGTGGCTCACTCTGTAAATTAGTGCATTAATAGTAGTAATCACTTACATTTCGATGCTTACGTTTGAAGTGTAACACTCTTTAAAGTACTGACTGTTAAATCTTTTATCAATGGACTGAGATCATTTGTAACGGAATCTTCCATATGTACCAGTAAGTCTGTATCGGTAAATCCCGGACAGATTGTAATAATTCGTATGTCATTATAGTCGTAATAAGATTTGTCTCCTAAAGACCGACCAAGACCCACAAGGAAGTGTTTAGTACCGCTGTAAATAGGAAATATTGGTACGTCTTCTATACCGGCAATTGAAGCCATGTTAACTATAACACCACCTCTTCCTCCTTTACCTTTACTCATATACTTATAGCCCAATAAAGTACCTCGAACAGCCCCCATCTGTAACAGATCCGTCTGCTTTTTACAATTCTTTACAAAACAGTACTCACAACATTCACATCGATCATAGATTTCCAGTTGTTTTCATTGAGTATTCCAGCGTTATTTATAAGAATATCTAAACCTCCCCAATAATTTATTGATAATTTGAATGCATCTACATAACAAAAACAATAAAAAGAATTAATGCGGTGAAAAAATTCTAGAGAATGTTTTTTTATTACTTTCAAATTGTTCCTCATTAGTTACATCTGCTGGTATAAAAATCACTCTACCATAGGTAAATTGTTGATTCAAGTCTTTTGCAGTTTGTCTACCCTTGTTTATATTAATATCAACAATAGTGACACCCTGTATATATCTACTATAATTATGTTTCTATGAATAATTATTTTAGATATTTACCTCAGCTCCATTTACTAAAAGCTCTTTAACGCACGCTCTACCAATCCCTTTAGCACCTCCTGTTACCAATACAATTTTTCCTTTAACGTCATACTTATTATACGCTAAAGAACCTTCAATTATGAATAACGTGATAATAATTGCAAAAACGAGAAACCAACTACCAGTCATTTCGTTCTGATTAGATACATCCGTTACGCTTTTATTTATAATATTTTTGATCAATTAAGTATGAATAAATTTGTAAAATTGTGCCTAATTTAATGAAGAAGCTCCGTAGAAAACTTTGATATTTCCATTATTTAAAACTGATTATCATATATGGTCGCCCTCAAACAGTTTCTCATGTAAATTAAGTGTTTTTTCCTTGAAATAGTAAGTAGTTTAATCTAAACTTGGTAATAAGCTTGAGAGATTTTGATAAAACTTAATACTTAATTTATATCGTATTATAAAATACTTATCTTTTTTGTTTTTTTTTTAATGGTGTATTTTAAATAATACAACCTAAACGCTTACAGTTATCTTCGTCAGTAGTAATATCTATTAAAATTGTTAAACATGTTGAAACAATTTTGTCGAAGTTGAAAAATTAAAAAACCCATAAAAGATACTTTATTATGTGTAATAATGGTGAAAGTTTACGTTTTCATATATCGTATTATCTTTATCACTAGAGTGAGAATCGAAAACGCATAAGGGTTCAGGTTTGGATAGTTCTCGGGCCTCTAATGTCTACCGTCTAACAAATCAGACTCTGTTGTTCAGTTCATCTCTATCGGTTGGGGACCAAATTAATCTATCTTCGCCGAATAAACAGTAATTCAGAAAAAGAAAATATTGTTTGTGGTGAATTGGTTAACAGCTCTCTCAGTAACCTAACCGTCTTTTTCTTTTAGTGCACCACGGAAACGTACAGAAATATCTTGATTTGTTCTTGTTAATTTTTTATAAACAGGTCGCAGTTAGTAATAAGCTGACTAATGATTGTCATAAATGGTAACGTCAAATGATTGTAAGGAAAGCGCACGCGTGTGTGTGCATGCGTGTGTAGAAAGAATTATTTGATTCATTCCTAATGGTCGGTAAAATGTTATAGATATACAGGGTGTGGCGCGAAGAGTTTTGATTAATAGTAATGGCGGATACAGTTATGTTAAAAATCTGAAATTACGCAGCTGTAGGTTTTGGATGACGCTGAGTTCAAATATAATATTGTCCTGAATGTGGCACTTCCAGTTATACGGGAAGTAGACGTCAACTTTGTTATTTTAAATGGAAAGTAATATTTTTTATTTTATTTTCGAATTCTACATGAAATTCTGGATAAAATTTGTGCACAATGTCCTACACCAAAAATGAAGTATTTTCCAGATATTTCGATTTTTTTTGAAAATAACGCAAAACATTAATTTCGTTTATGACTGACGGCAGTTTTTAAGCAATCTTCTTACAATATCACCAGTTGCATTTGCTCGTTTTGGATATCTTTCTGCAAAAACACGGCAAGTCCGTTCAACAATTCTCTTACACTCGCCGTAAATAATAATAAGATTTAAAAAATCATTAGTAAATCCTACATTTGCCATTATTTACTATGAAATATAAACTGGTAAAGAAAACTGTGAAAACAACAAAAACAATTAACGTTCTATCAAATCTTTGACAGCCATGGCCTACTCTTTACTAATGTTGAAATAATTAAGTGTTGTTATGTTTTAACTAAGATAATGAAATATCTCAAAAGTGGTTGGATTTAGGTATAGGGTATACTGATACCAAATGAATTGGCTTAAAAAAATACAGCGGAAAATGTTATAAAATGCAGGGTGTTCTATTTAAGGTAAGTAACTTATAAATGATTTAAATTGTGCATGTTGGCGGCTAAGTTTAAAACACCATGTATGAAATATTAATGAGATGGATATCTAGAGTTAACGGGCAAGCGCTTGTTGTTTATTGGTTACAATTTCACGTCACTAGCTTCGTTATTAATGGAGATATCGTTATTCAATGTGGACTAGGATTTTTTCAAAATTTAAAAAAAAATCGAAATATCTGGAAAATACTTCATTTTTGGTATAGGACATTGTGCACAAATTTTATCTAGAATTTCATGTAGAACTCGAAAATAAAATAAAAAATATTACTTTCCATTTAAAATAACAAAGTTGACGTCTACTTCCGGTATAACTGGAACTCAGCGTCATCCAAAACCTACAGCTTCGTAATTTCAGATTTTTAACATAACTGTATCCGCCATTACTTTTAATCAAAACTCTTCGCGCCACACCCTGTATATCTATAACATTTTGCCGACCATTAGGAATGAATCAAATAATTCTTTCTACACACGCATGCACACACACGAGTGCGCTTCCCATACAATCATTTGACGTAACCATTTATGTCATTCATTAGTCAACTTATTACTAAGTGCGACCTGTTTATAAAAAGTTAACAAGAACAAATCAAGATATTTCTGTACGTTTCCGTGGTGCACTAAAACAAAAAGACGGTTACTGAGAGAGCTGTTAACCAATTCACCACAAACAATATTTTCTTTTTCTGAATTACTGTTTATTCAGCGAAGATAGATTAATTTGTTCCCCAACCGATTGAGATGAACTGAACAACAGAGTCTGATTTGTTAGACGGTAGACGTTAGAGGGCCGAGAAGATCATTAATGACATTTGAACTATCCAAACCTGAACCCTTATGCGTTTTCGATTCTCACTCTAGTGATAAAATCCAAAACCTACAGCTTCGTAATTTCAGATTTTTAACATAACTGTATCCGCCATTACTTTTAATCAAAACTCTTCGCGCCACACCCTGAATGTGTGAAATAATGGACTTTAGTGGCATGTGCATGTTTTTAAAAATCAGCAATACATATGAACAATATAATATAACCTGAAGAAGAGCATGAATAGTGTGCTCCAACACGCATATCCTTTTGCAATATATTCTTACTTTAAAGATGGAGGGAGAGAATTGTATTGTACAGCTGTCTTTTTGATATTGTAACAATCTGACACATTTTTCAAATGTAAAATATTATAGAATACATATTAAGATTAGTAGCCTCTGATCTTCTAAAACTGATTTCTAAATGGCCCCTCATACTTGGGTATATCCAATATTCCCCAATTTTTTTTTTTTGATGCGTTAAAACGATTTACAACTCCGTTAGTTTAGCGAATATGTACTAG